>JASCZW010019757.1:0-13267 GCA_034211315.2 Aedes japonicus | reverse complement strand
AAAAATGATTTGGTCAAACCAACGGCAAAAACATTGTGAAAAATCTCCGATCTCTGAAAAAAAAACTTCTGATCTCTGATCCCGAATGATTGACAGGATGGCAGGTGTAAGCGGGTTTAGAAACAAGAAATACAACACTGGTGCAGGGAACGCAAAGTTGGTCTATTCAAGTTTTGCTGATGCAAATCAAGTATAAAGTTGTCCCAAATATAGACCACCGCTGAAGATGCCCTAATGAATTTGTTATTTGTTACAAAAGTCATAGGGGTCTGTTATAGAAGTCGAATCGAGCCACTCGACTCGACACATGTCTCTGTTGAGTCGAACAAAATTGCGCATTACAGAAGCCGACTAAATCTGATCGAGTCGGCAACCAAACTGGGCTGTTAATAACTATAAGGCCAATTATAGAAGTCGATTCGACCGTCACTTTGCTGATCGAAGAAATTTTGTCGAGTTGGTCGACTCAATCAATAAGAGTTTTTTTTTCGTTCGCGTTTTTCGTCGGATAGTGGATATTGGCTGAGGAAGGTAAGAAATACACTAAACCATATTTTTGCAGGTGAATTAACAGAAAAACAAATTACCTTCAGGTGGACATCGCCAGAGGCTTTTGTGGTGTGGAGCTAGCAAAGCTAATGCTATGCAGAAGTTGTAGTCAACTGACCAAGAGCTCGATTCAAGAGGATCACCAATGCGCCTTGGGTCGGAATAACTAAAAGTAAATTTTAGTTTCTCATTTGAATACTCTTACTTTTATGATCCTGTCTTTGGTAACAGTGATGAGCTTTTGAAATTAAACTTAGAGCTCTGATATTGTTCTACAGTACTTCTAAATATATCATTTTAGTATATATACTCTAGGGATTTGAAAATTCGAGTAAAGTGGTTTGAAATTAGTCCTTGACGAAAAGGAATAAACTACCAAAAATTTAAGGTACATCCTAGAAGAAGTTCATAAACAGACTTTGCTAAAGTTTCAAGAAGATACTTTCAAGAAGTTGAGTAGGAGACTTCATCAAAAAAATAAACTTCCCCAAGGTCAGACAGACACTTTTCACAAATATGAGGGAGCACTTCTAGTAGTTCAAGCAGGAATATTCAAAAAAAATCGGGACCAAACATCTCAGAGTTTCAAGTTTATACTTCTCAGAAGATCAGGAGAGAACTTCCTCGACAATCAGGCAAGGACGTCTCAGAGCTTTTGGAAGAAGTTTAGGGAAGAGGACTTCTAAGAACTTTGAAACTTTTCAGAGGTTCTGGATTTCTTCCCAAAAATTCAAGATGGAACTTCCCAGAAGTTTAGTAAAAATCTGCTCCGAATTTCAGGAAGAAACTAACCATGGATGGCACTACCAGTATTTTTTTTAAAATTCAGGAACAAACTTCTACAAATCTGAAGTTCAAGAAAGGACATCTAAAAGATTCTTGACGAAACTTTCCAAAAGTTTAGTTAGAACTTCCCAGAAGTGCTACAGAGTTTAGCAGAGAATATTTTAGAATTTAAGAATCAGAATTCCTCCAAGTTTTGGAAGAAACCTCTCAAATGAACAGAAAGAAACTTTCCAGAAGCATTGGAGGGGTTTTTAAGAAGTTTGAGCAAGAATTTTTCGGAAGTTCAGGAACAAACTACCCTGAAATTAAAGATATAACTTTCCAAATTTCAGACGAGGACTTCTCAAAAGTTCATGAAAAACTTAAAAGTATTTTCCTAGAGGTTCTGGAGTGGACTTTCTCAAAGTTTCAATACAATTTTCATTGGAGTTCAAATGGGACCTATCAGAAGTTTTGAAAAAATAAGCTCCGAAAAAATCTTAACAAAGAGGGGATTTTTTTTTCATAAATTCAGGAACAAACTTCCCCAAAGTCCACAAGTAAACATCCCTTAAGTTCAGAAGAGGACTTCTGAGAAGTCCAAAATATTGAAGAAGATTTTCCAAAAAAAAATCAGGAGAGAACTTTACCAAAGTTTTGAACAAATTTTCCTCACAGTTCAGGATGGTAATAATGAGAAATTGAGAAAGTAATCAAGTTCAGAGAAAAACTTATAAATGTTTCTGGAAGGTTAGGTTGTGTTGTTAGATGTGAATTTCCAAGAAAATTAGGAGTGATTGCCAAGAAGTTCACGAGGAAACAGTTCAGAAGCTTTTGGAGTTCTAGAAACTTTGGAAAAAGTTCGAACGCTTTACCAGAAAATTTGAAAACTTCGAAATGAAATTGTTGAAGCAACCTTTGAATGTTGAATGTTCAAAAAATAATAATGCTGCCAATAGATTCAGTATCGTCACGCGTAAACTAATTGGTGATAATAAAGTGGGAAGTTTTTCAGAATCGAGGATTCAATTTTTTAATTTTCAGAGGATTCTTGGAACTTTCGAAGAATTTTTGAATACATTTAGATATATTGATAAATTTCTTGAAAGTTTTTAAAACTATTCTGCTAAACTTCAGGAAAGTTTTCTCGCCAATCAAATCTCTCAAACGAGGAAAGATGGAAACCAAGGCATTGTTAATCCTACATGTATTTGTGTTCTAACTCATAGTACGATGCGAACGGTTTGGAAGATGGTGTTCACCATATTTTAGTATGGTTTCATAGGCAACTAATATCACTATGGTCATATGAATAATTTTGGTAAGACTGCTTCTTTGGTTCGCCAGTGATTATCTCTTGAATTTCAGGGAAGCTCTCACTTGATTTTCTGCAAAGCTATTTGTTAAACGCTTGGGATGTTTCCTCTTGACCTTTAGGTGAACTTTTTGACAGTCACTCCTGATTTTCTTAAAAATTCCTATCTTGAAATCCAATCTTACCTTCCTGAAACATTTGATAAGTTTTTTTCCCCTGAACTTATGTAGTTACTTAAACATCTGCCAAACATTGGGAAAGTATTCTGAGCATCAGCATAAGCATGATTGACCGCCCGAGGATGCTAATCCGTTGTTGCCAGATCAGCTGTTATTACACAGAGAACCAACAGATGATGGTTGGGACTAACATACATTTTCAATGTACAAAAACTGGTGACCCCAAGCCTGAATGCAAGTCAAGTATGGAAAGGGTTGATGTTGACGTGATACTCGCTATATCGGAAACCGCGGAGTCCACTGCACTTCCACGAGAAATCACTGGGATTGTGGATAATAGGATTGGGTGTCAGCAGGGTTCGCTTTAGTAAACGATAAGCTGTAAAGTGAAACATTTAAAAATTAGTACCGATTTCCGATTTGAACCGATTTAAGCCAACAGTAAGGATGCTATTGGGGCCACTCACAGAGTGTGATAGTGGTATTTCATTAGGAAAACAAGGTAATTCATCTCAACGCTTGAGAGCCAACTTGGACCGATCTACACCAACAGTACGAATGCCGCTGGATTCGCTCTGAAAATAGGACATTGATTTATTTGTTCCAAGATAGGGTGGCCCGACGAGAATGGCAAACGAATAATTTGGATCACAATGAATTATGTGTCTCATCACCGATCCATCTTACCCGGCGAACCACGACTTCTCATGCTCACTCCATCACTCGCGCAACGAACAATAGGTAACCGAGACAATAGCCAAAAAGCAACGCCCGATAGCAAAATATTGCGGAGCATAACATCACTCAAAAAATTGGGGAAGTATTTTTCAGAATACTTGAAAATTATCTCTAAATTTCATGGAAGTTTCTTCCAGAACTTCTGAGAAATTCTCTTTTGAACTACAATAAAGTTTTCCGTGAACTTTGGGGAAGTTTGTTCCTGTATTTCTGAGAAATTCCTGGGCGTGAACGACTAGGAAGTACCCCCTATACTTTTGGAAAGTTCCTTCCTGTTTTTCGGAAAATTATCTACCTGAACTTCTGGGAATTCCTGAACTTTGAGAAAGATATATTCTGGAATTCCGGAATCTCCGATTCTGAACTTCAGGAAAGCTCTCAAGCTCTAGTTCCAACTGATCCGTTGGGAAGCTTCCTTCGAAACTTAAGGGAAGTCCTTTCCTGATCTTCATGTTCTTGCCTGCCTTTTTTTGAAAAATTCCTTCTTGAACTTATAAGTAGTGCCGTCTCTAGTAAGTTTCTTCCAGAAATTTGGAGAAGTTTTTTTTCCGAGTTTATACTTTCTAAACTTCTGAGAATTACATTAATTGTTATGTTATGTATTCTCCGTGCGAGGAGTAACGATTATGATGTAGAAGGAGATGTTCGCTCATCACCATGAGGCACCAAGAGTGAACAACAATGTTTTTGGCTAGAATGAAAGATGTGAAGAGAAAGTGTTGAAAGGTCCGTCAGAGTGCGGCAGGTAGGAAAATTAACAGATGTTTTTGAAAATTGAGCGAAAGGGCATGTATCCAATGGTACTCGAACCATGGACGTCAATCTTTGCCTAACATCCCACTGCGGGGTAGTTTGTAGCGACGGAACCAGTCCGCCACTTCAACAGGCAGAGAATTCCCATCCTGAACTCCGAGAAAATTCTTACTGCAACTTCGGGAAAGCCCTCTTCAGAATTTATAGGAAAATTTTTTTAAATTTTTTGCAAGTTTTTTTGTAAACTTCTGAAAAGTCCTCTTCAGAACTCTTAGGACGTTTTTTTCCTGAGCGGCGGTGAAGATTTTCCGGAATTTCTAAGCAATTCCTCAAACTACTAGGAAGTACTCCTTAAGCTTCTGATAAGTATCTTTCTATTATTTGGAGAGGTTTCTTCCTGAACATCGAAAAAGCCTCATTCTGAAACTCTGAAATGCAACTCTGCAGAACTTCGGGAAAGCTCTCTAGCACTTCTGGGAAGTACCAGCTAAACTTTTGGTAAGCTTCTTCCAGAACTTCTGGGAAGACCTTTCCTGAGCTTCAGAGAAATTTTCTCCTGAATTTCTAGGTCAAGAGATGAGAAAGACCGCCAGCTAAGGGTTGCGTACTTAACTGGAAGTGCAGCCTGGGCACTGTTGTCCTTCTGACTTCTGCTAAATTGAGGAGGTGCGTGCTGAGCGTCTGTCCACCAAAGAGGTGCGGCAAACAGCGGCTGAGTAAGAAACGCTGTGTCTCGTCCGCTATACCTTAGGAGGCAGTCCCACCAACACGATGTAGGCAGCGTGACTCCGGTAAGCTAGTATGCTGAAATCTTACCCTACCACGGAAAATGTAAGTATTCTTTATACGGTAGTCAATTTTGGATCATCCATGGAATTTCCGAGTATTGTATGAATTTTTTTTTCCCTTCATGGCAATGGTAATGCAAGTCCATTTACATTTGCAGCAGGACTACAATCGAAAGTCAAGCAGACAGTACACATATTATTCTCATTTTATATTATAACATCGCTTCACAATACTTTTTATGCTATTTTCAGCTTCGCATTTATCCATCGTCGTACGTTTTAGTCCACCTAAGCGAGATAAGGCGCTATAACCTTGGCAACTATTGCCAGGCTTTTAGTTCAAATGTCAAAAGTTCACCCACAGGCAAAAGGAGCATAAACTAATCTTTCTAGCATCCATGCTCCCAACGATAAAGTACAAGTTATCATACTGTTACTCTACATGGAAGCGTTTGTTACGGAAGGTCCACGCTTTCTTCTTTCCCTTGATTCAAAGTAGTAGAGCGATTTTAGATCTTTCTGGAATCGCTCCATTTCTTGGAATCCTCTCTGCGGCACATACTACGCAGTTGGCCTGGCTGATAGAGAATATAGAGAAATATGATGTATTTAAGAAACCATCATTTTCCAGGATGCCTTCAAGAATTGGCTGCGTTAGTGTGCGATAAGATAAGAAGATAAAAATTATGATCTTGAACTTCGGTGGTATTTTTTTTAGAATTTCCCTACTTGAACTACTAAGGAAGGCCCTCTTTATTCTGCGTAGTTTCTGCGTGACCTTTGAAGAAGTTTTGATCGAGGAAGTCTCTTCATGAACTTCTATAAAATATGTTCCTGAAGCTCTGAGAAGTTTCCTTGTGATCTTCCTAGAATGTGCCCTAAATTCTGAGTAGTTTCTTTATATACTTCTTGGAATCTAGGACTACTTTCATAAACTACTGAACCCGAGGGTAAATTTACAAATTTCAAATGCAAATATAATTCAGGAAAGACTGCTTCTTTGGTTCGCCAGTGATTATCTCTGGAATTTCAGGAAAGTTCTCACCTGTTTTTTCTGCAGAGCTCTTTGCTAAAATTTTGGAAAGTTTCCTCCTGACCTATAGGTAGGTGAACTTCTTGGCAGTCACTCCTGCCTTCTGAGTAGTTTCTGCGGAGAAGTATACTAAAATGATGCATTTAGAAGTAGTTTAGAAAAACATTAGAGTTCTAAGTTTTAGAAAAATACAATAGTAGAAATTCGCGGTGATATTTTTTTGTGTGTATAATTTTCGGTTAATACACCCTTTTTCTCGATTGATTGACGCATTTCGAAATTAAGGATCCTGGAACTTGAGATAAGAAAATTTGTTGTGCACAAACATCTAGAGAACCCTTCGTGGTCTGCCTAAAAAATAGCAAAAGTGTTACAATTCCCAAAGTCAACGGTGTTATCAAACGTTACAAGGATACTCTGAGTGTGGATAGTGCACAGTGCATCTATCCTAAAAGTGGCACTAGGGACAAATAGCTGAGGAGAAAGGTGTTGAGGTCCGTGCAAGGCAACCTTGGTGTCTCCATACGTGATTAAGCAAAGAAATACGATTCCAACTTTTCCACCGTGCGTAACATCCTTTCAAGAGAAGGATATTAGTAGTTTTGTGCCAGTAAACATCCGAATCGCTTTCTGGAACAAAAATAAGTGGCCGAAAAGCGAGCACAAATACTATACGAACGAGGTTTGACAAAATTTGATGGTTGTTTTTTAATGCATGACGAAACATATGTCAAAATGGATTATAAACAAATCCCCGACGAAAATTAAAACCAAGGATTTCATTACATCTCCCACAAGGACGTCGAAGGTTTACATTAATGAAAAAGCGAATTTTACCCTTAATTCGGCAACACAAGACCAACGTTATGTTTTGCGGGATTTAGGCAGCTGCCACTACTCTAAGGAGGTACTAGAATGGTATGCTGCAAACAATGATAATTTCATAGACTAACTCTAAGATCAGTAGGTCCCATACAAAAACGATTTTTTTTCTTGGTTCATTCAGTACTAGCACATCGGTCCCAAGCTCAATAATGCGCCCCTAATAAAGAACTCACATGAACACACCTCTCAAATATTCTGTCAAAGTAACACAGCAAATCAAAACAAAGGCGCAAATATGTATAACAAGGTGCTGGCTTCAAGATGTCCTTCGGACCAAGGTTCTACAACAGTGAACCTATTTCAAATCGTTACTTGCATATTGATTGTTGGTAATTTCGTCGCCAAAGAGATTAATCCTCCGAATTGCCCTGAATTCAGACCAAACGAAAAATATTGGGCAGTTGTCAAGCGAAAACTTCGAGGATGCGGTAATGAAGTGACAAATGCACAACAAATGCGTTTTAAGTGAAATAAGTTCGCTGGTACAGTGTAACTAGCGACTGTGCAGATCATGATGGCATCAATCACAAGTAAAGGGCAATAGTTCGTTCGAAATAGTGAAATTCTATAACTTGTTATATATTGTTTGAAAGCTGAATAAATAATACCTTTTTGATCAACTGTGTATGTTGGATATTTCCTGAGTTTTGATCACTTGCATGCGTCCAAACTTACTTTGAATCGGGCTTTAACCTTAACTTTACTGTTATCTAACCTTGCGTGAGTTTGAGGTGGGCCCCATACTGGAAATATAATCAAGCGATCAACTCTTAACAGCACAGCCCCAAAATCCAAGAACTCCCACCTCTTATCTTCTTATCCAAAAGCACCAACCGGAATCTTCCATTCTAACGCGTCCCAATGAATTCCGCATCTCGCCAAAACGAACTCGTCACTCACTGGCAAAGAGCAAGCCTCGGCCACATCGAAGACAGGTTCATCAATCAAACCATCGCAAAAACAAGAAGACTCTTCAAGCAGGGCTCCCATCAGATCGTGCAGTGTTCGGGACGTGTCGTTTTTTTTGCGTTGGTATACTAGCTGACTCGCTGAAAAAAGGCACGCCCCGGACACTGCACAATCTAATGAGAACCATGCTTAGCTCGTCTCATTTTGCATTCACCATCATCAAATCAGCGCGACAGGACGGCTGCCTTCAGTAACTTTGCAGTGTGAGAGAAGAGTGTTGATGACCCACCAACTTGGCAAGCCAATTAAGACCAGTGGACACGGATCGTCAGGTTTTTTTTTAATCCGGGATAAGCTTCAGAATACATTTTTTTTCGTTGCCAGACTAGCGGTGTGTAGGTGCATTCGAACCCACTTTTGTTTTGACACTTATACACGATAAGCAGTGCTCGCAGGCGCATCGGAGTTGCGTCCACGATCTGTTGATTGATAATTTCACCTATTTTCCAACACGAACGACTCCGCTTATCCACGCAGTCAACATAAATCACTTGATTATAAGCTTCTTCTGCTGCTGCTCCTGATGGTGGTGGCTAACCGCGGCTCAACACGCAGTTCGTGACTGGCGCAATCTCGGCGAAGGCGACGGATGTTGTTTGTAGGCGTAAACGGATTTAACAGCTACAACCGGACGAAGTAGATCATCCCAGCGCGCTTGTCACAGTGGTAATTGTTTCATAAATTATTCCTAATAGTTTTTGCACATTTCTCGCCCGGCGACAGGAGGGAGAACTGACAACGGCAGGGGATCATAAGTACCTACGATTCGTTTATCACCTCCAGCGCTCCGGTCCGTTTCCATTTAGCGGAGTGGAGGCGAGACCATTTAAGAGATGGGATGGCCAGCAACTGCGCTATCGTTGAGCTGCGTCGTGATCACGAGGAAATGGAATACGAAATATGTCTCTTTTAACCTAGAGGGCAGAACTGCAGCAGCAGCGACATTAATCCATCTGTTGATGAGCTGCGGGTCAGATTTATGGCTGTGTTGATTCTTCTCGCGTGGAACCCTTTTATGAACCCGACATCCCGTGGGTGACTAATGGTGCAGAGTTCAAATCTGCTGGCTTGTCGTCGTCATTGTCGGCAAGGTTTTTGAATTTGTTTGATTTATTGATCCGGCGCCGCTACTTGACAGCTAATAAGGCAAGCTTGTATGGGGACCGAGTTGTTCAGCTACACCTTTCGCTAAACGTTGAAGATATTGTAGACACGCATTGGGATCACTCTTTTTCTCGGGCTGGGTGATTAATTTATTGCGTAGCTCCTCTGCACCGTGGATCATATCAAGGTGAGGCGGTATTTTCTTCTGAACAAAACGAGTTCCAAGATAGAGAGAGGACGCCACACGCACGGTCCACAAGAGTTTATCAACGAGAGCAAACAGCCTGTTATGTGATCCACCAGGTGACAATAACGACGACCACGGACGAGGCAATTTACGATGCATGCATCCAAGATGGCTTTGACGGAGTCGGGGTTGTGTAAACAATCTGCATACTAGATTAGGCCCGTTGCAGTGGCTTCAGTAGACGACTCTGCTGATTCGGCAAAACACCGGCGACCACGGCGAGTCGATGAAGTCGTTGAAATACATACTTGAAAAGTAAACGCGATATGTGCATTAAATTGCGTACTTACCTTCTGGACATTCATTGGGCGGGGGATCATGGGAGGAGAGCGCGAGGAGCAGGCGCCGCCATTTGCATATCAAATTTAGAGCTGATTACTTTTTCGCCGCGGGCGGTCGGCAAGCTTTTTGTGATGAGTAGTATGGAAATTTGTTATCTAGTTAAGTCGATTATAATTTGCATCACTGCTTGCCAAGACATCGGAAAGGAAGTTGCTTTTTATTGGACCTAGTGCAGTTGATTACTTGCTGATCTAATTTCTAGATAATTCCGCGGAGCTGCATGTTGGTGTTTATTCTTCAAAACAAAATCACGTCTCATTTTCCACTGCTGGGGATTTCAACAGGAATTTTGTGTGACAAACAATGAGGGTATATTGTAGCTTCAGCAGCCAGCCGGAGCGGATCGCTTTTTGGAATTCATGATAAGAACTACAATTTATATCCCGTGATATAGTGTATTTTGCTATCGTATGTTAGAAGCTATTTTCAGAAAATTAGGAGTTGGACAGGAAGGTCACCCTGGATTATTAAAACAATTAACTATTGAAAAAAATACAATTCGATAGTTAATTTTACAACATAACCATGATGTAATCTCAATTTATTAAGTCTAATGAAACAGCAGCAATAAAAAAAAACTTTTTAGATGGTGCAGTGCCCTGATTTGTTATTTTTTGCTTAGCCAATTTACTATTTTTTTGATGAATTTCTATTGTCTCGTTAAAATAACTCCTCATAATTCGTTCAAAGTATGTCTATAAGAAACATTGAATTTTTTGTGCATTTAGCAGAAAAATACACTATCACTACTGTTTGCCTTCTATCTGAGGCCACTGTTTGTGGGATGTGTTTTATGTCAAGAATACAGCTGATTAATTACTTCCATGTTGATATTATTACAACTCTCATTACGACCAAATTGAAGATACGCAAAATAGAACCATCATATGAGAAAAAGTCATGATATTTGTTCAGATTAAACATGTTTGCTGCTATCGGCTGATGGTTTTAAAGCAGTTGCAACTTAGGTTTATGTCGCTAAGAATTTCGTACATTGCTAAAAAAACAACGAAGCGTTTTCCTATCACAGACTTCAAATGTGAGCAAAGGAGGTTTCACATGCAGCAATGAACGATATGAAAGGTATACACCTTCGCAAAATTCTTCATTGAGGGACAACTGACCCGACAGGTTAACCTTCCTAATGCATTAGGAAAAAGTTACACATAGTGCATTCAGGGTCAAAAAAGACCCAAGACTTTGCTTCGCTCCCAAATATTTATTTTTGAACAGATTTTTGATATCTTGGTCTCAAATGAAAGGTAAAGATTCTTAGAACGCCATGCTGACCTGTTTTGTTTTTTGATTGGCCATTCTGGGTACATAGGTACCCAGAACCGGTTGCGGTATGCATGCGAAGTGAACAATTTTGGAACCTCAAGTATTTGTACCGTTCGACTGTTCAAAATTCATGGTTTTAAATACTGATATCCAAAAACATCGTGCCATTGACCTACCAGGATATTTGGGCACATCCGGATACTCTGGTACCGGTTCCGGTAGGGTCCAAAAAGGACAATTGTGAAACCTGAAGTAGTTGTACCATTCGACGGTTCAAAATTCATGGTTTTGAAAACTGATATCCGAAAACATCGTGCCATTGACCTACCAGTGAATTTGGCCACATCCGGATACTCTGGAACCGTTTCCGGTTGGGTCTAAAGAGACCAATTGTGAAACCTCAAGTAGTTGTACCGTTCGACGGTTCAAAATTCATGGTTTTGAATACTGATATCCGAAAACATCGTGCCATTGACCTACCAGTGAATTTGGCCACATCCGGATACTCTGGTATCGGTTCCGGTAGGGTCCAAAAAGGACAATTGTGAAACCTGAAGTAGTTGTACCGTTCGACGGTTCAAAATTCATGGTTTTGAATACTGATATCCGAAAACATCGTGCCATTGACCTACCAGTGAATTTGGCCACATCCGGATACTCTGGAACCGTTTCCGGTTGGGTCTAAAGAGATCAATTGTGAAACTTCAAGTAGTTGTACCGTTCGACGGTTCTAAATTCATGGTTTTGAATACTGATATCCGAAAACATCGTGCAATAGATGAACCAGGACATTTGGTCAACTCCGGATACCCTGGAACCGAACAGGAACCAAAGAGGACAATTTTGGAACTCAATGTTTTACCGGTCGGTGGATCAAAATTCATGATTTTAAATTCAAAATTCATGATACAGAGAAGTGCTTCATAATACTACTACAGAGGTACTACTATGTATCGATGGCTCTAATATTTAATTTATTTTTATATTGACTTTTTATTTTGTTAAATGCCGCACATAACACCCAGTAAACCAAGTGGGCATTTTTAATTTACAATAAAATTAATGTTTTTCAAGTGGAATTCAAAACTGCACTCCGTGGTTCCCATATTACGCCTGAGCAACTGACGCCGCTAACCACACGGCCGAGCTGTGATTCGAAACTGCATTGAACAGGCACGAACGGAAGAAGCGCGAACACAAATTCGTTTCTATCTGTTCCTATTTGTTCCGTCTCACGTCAGAAGCGTCACTGGCAAACGCATGTAAACCCACGCCGCTAGTAAGCTAGAAAATCACCACAGTCGGCGTGCTGCAGAACTACCAAACAATAATCTCATCACCAAGCAACCACTATATCACCAAGCAACCACCATATCACCAAATAACATTCTCATCACAGCACTCGGAGCGCTGCATCTATTTAAGCGGCATGTAGTAGGTTGCATTCAAGTAGTTTCTTTCCAACCGCGCACCCATCAGCAGCATAGGCAAAAGCAAATTAATAGATAAAAGTAGAGAAATAAAGTAGTGTTTAGTGTAGCCGACAGTTTTTATCAGCCTCGATCACCTTTCGTCTGTGGCTCGGGACAACGTCAGTCAGCTCTTTTCAGACCATAGTTGGTTTGAATTGACGGTTGCTTCCTCTGCCCGCTCCTGTCGAATACAGTCCACTCCGCCTGCCAGACCGTTCCAGTGCGAACACTATTGTTACTTCTAATTCTGACGGCGACAGTTCTGTGTAGCAACAAGACCGAAATTGTGAGTATTACATTTTACTTTAATGGTTCAACTAGTTGTTCTGCTCATCGAAAAGTCAAACCACGTATAGCTAACTTTGCAAACAGAAATTCAAGTGCTTCATTTGAAAAAGGACATACACGTTTATTGTGAACAATCCTTTGAGGCCATTTTCTCACCAACTTCAAAGATTGCTCACGCTAATCAAGATCATCAATAGGGAAAATTTTCGCTTTCCAACGATGTTGGTTTGCGTGTTTGTCTTTCGTTTTGCGGGAAAATTGTGTCCAAAGATATGATTTACAAAAGCTACCCTAACATTTTCACTAGAGCTGGTTAGCTTTCGGGTTTTCAGACCGGGTATGCAAAATGGAAAAATGGGGCTCTTATTTCAACTCAATAGAAGAAAATTGCATCTGATATTACTTTAAATTCATGTTTTTACAGTATTTACGTAATGACTGAAGATTTCTTGTCGTTAGTAGGTGGCATGATTTGGTTTTTTATTTTATTATATGGATATCTTTCAAAAACGATCGGTTATCACGGTATATAGTCAGCTTAGAGTTGGTTTCTGATTAA
>JASCZW010019756.1:0-13276 GCA_034211315.2 Aedes japonicus | reverse complement strand
GGTATGTGTCCCTTGACTCAGCCTATTATGCAACCAGCGATCACATTTTTCATTATAACTCATAAAGTTTTTAAGCTGTAATCGAGATTCAACTAGTTATATACTTGCAAAGATAAGTTTGATAAGACATTTGGTAGCATGTATCACTAAAAGTTACACAAATGTTTTTATAATGCCATAAATTTTCATGGGATGTGGATTTAATGTCGGTCTATAGGCATCAAATTGGGTCTATTCGTGGATGCAACTTCGTCCCATTCGATGGATTTATGACTAAATGCAGTCTTTGTAAGGTTTTTTTTTAATTTTATGAATTAAGGCATTGTAACCTGTACTTGATTTACTTAATACAACATTTCACAACACAAACTAAAGTAAAACTACCTCGAAACACTTAAATGATGTTCATATATGATTTATCAGCCATTCAATAATGAAAACATTATTATTCACTATACAATGATTTTGTCTCTTCGATTTGTGTTTAGATGAGCCACTTGAATTTAAACAACCGCAAATTCACGCATTTTCACTTGAAAGTTTACCAATAACAACCTTTTTACTTCGTTATTGATACACCAGGCCATATTTGGGAACATACAAAAAAATGTGTCCCCAACATTGGGTCTACGATTTTCTTGTAAAATCATCGTTATTTTAGCTATGCGAACAGTTAGTTTGTAACGTGTAACTATTTTCTGCACATCCAGACTGCATTACTTGCTTTATCGATTCAATTAAGCCAAATTTAGATCACTTGAAATTGTGTAGATCATCTGTTCAGCATAACCAGTGAAATCATGATGCCCCATAAGTTCAAGAAACCGAAAATTATGCGGAAGTGAATAACTATAAGATGATTTATATTGTCTCAATTGCTTCGGACTACATCGATCATCCTAATAGCAACATGATTTTGTTGATTATGGCTAAATTAATGACACATTTGGTACATAGGCCGAATGATGGAGCTAGGCTAACATTACATCCCGTTACCCTATCTGCAGCATTGTTCAACATAAAGCCCGGTTCAAAGTAAATTTAGACGCATTCTTGTGATCATAACTTAAGAATTAAAGAACATACACGGTTGATCAAAACATCAAACAAAAAGGTATTTATTCAGCTCGATATATAACAAGTTATTACAATTCACCGTTCCGAACGAACTGTCGCACTTTACTTGTGATCGATGCCATCATGATCTGCACAGTCGCTGGTGACACTGTATCGGCGAACTAATTCCACTTTAAACACATTTTTTGTGAATTTGTCACTTCTTTACCGCATCCTCGAAGTTTTCGCTTAACAATTGCCCAATATTATTCGATCGGTCTGAACCCAGGGCAATTCGGAGGATTACTCTCTTTGTCGATGAAATTAACATTCTTTGCTGCATACCATTCTATTACCTCCTTAGAATAGTGGCAGCAGGCTAGATCCGGTCAAAACATAACGTTGGTCTTGTGTTGCCGAATGAAGGGTAAAATCCGCCTTTTCAGACACTTTTTAATGAGAACCTTCGACGTCGACGTCGACAACAGATGTGATGAAAACCTTGGTTTTAAGGCCAAAACTGCAGATTCCTTGCCAAAAATTCTTCTTTCGGTTTTAAGGTAGCTGTCTGCCTTAGCCTGGTGCATCACCGAAAGAAGACTCCTTCACTCTACGTATCGCACTCATCAACATATGAGCCGGGACCAACTGCAACTGAATTAAATTTTTAGTTGAGCGTCTAGTTGACCGAATCAAAATCACTGGTATTTTTGTTTTACGCCGCAGAATGCAAAATGTCCCTAAACTGCGTCTCGCTTCCAACAGTTTTCTGCGGCTTCACTAGGTTCCGCTTGGCTATGGTACAATATTTATTGATTGGGTGGAGCTCTGGCGTTTTGAAAGGATTCTTTTCGTAATAGCAGGATGTCCGAATTCAACCAAATTTGCACAGTGCAATTGTGCTTCAAGAGAGGCAGCAGACGATTTTCCAGATCCTAGTACACGGTGAGATAATTTAACTCAATTTTGAATCGTTTTTTACTCTCTTTCGAAAGTGGAGACACTCATATATGAGTAAATGTGCCGATATATCTAAAACACCGATGTTATTTAAGTCGGTCTTAGATATGTCGACTTGTCAATCGCAGTCACATCTACTCTTATATGAGTTACTCCCCTTTTGACGAAAGTGAGTCAAAAACGATTCAAAATTGAGTTAAATTGATTGCCTTAGTTTACAAATTTGTCCAAATTTTCGCGATACGCGAGCAAAACTTTGATGCATGTCTCGACTTGCTCGGACGAGGAATTGATTACTGAAATGAAAATGTCAAAATCAAAATTTAAACATAATTCTGCACGCACGATGTACCTACAAAATTAGGGGTGCTCTCGTTCTTTTTTTTAAATTAACAAAGATGTGTCGAACAGATTTTGATCGCAATACCCTTCAATTACGATTACTTCAAAAAAGTTTACTACGACTCATAAGTTTCTCCCTCGGTGCTATTGCACATTGGTCCGAAAGGGCGATTTTCAGGAATAAAATAAAAAGTGCACTTAGATGACGTGTAATCAAATTGGTATCTTAGAAGAAGTTTGTGGTAAGATTAAGGCGCATCTGAAAAATGGGTCGTCCATAAACTGCGTTCATCGGGGCAAGATTTTTTTAAAACTTTTTTGTGTGACGTTCTAGGCTTTCAAAACATTCTACAAAACTTGTGAGTATAACTCACAATTTCCATAAACTTTGCACAGAAACCAACTTGCTATCTTGTATTTTTTATTGAGATATGAAGCATTTTATATTGGAACCCATTTCAAATAGGTTTTTTAGCTCTAATTTTTTTCTTTGCATTTTCCTCGGTCTACTATGTTCTAGAAAGTTTTCCCTTTTACTTATACACACAACTTTTTAGAAGACAGCAATACGCTATCTTTTAGAACTGGAATGATACAAGCGTTTTGTTGTTCAAAATATGCCTTAAATAAAAAATACAAGATAGCAAGTTGGTTTCTGTGCAAAGTTTATGGAAATTGTGATTTCTACAATTTTGTAGAATGTTTTAAAAGCCTAGAACGTCACATAAAAAAGTTAAAAAAAAATAAATCGTGCCCCGATGAACGCAGTTTATGGACGACCCATTTTCAGATGCGCCTCAATCCTACGCAAACTTCTTCTAAGACACCAATTTGATTACACATCATCTAAGTGCACTTTTATTTATTCTGAAAATCGCCCTTTCGGACCAATGTGCATTGTGTAAACTTTTTCACCATTGGTCTCAAGGTGATTCGCAACTCAAGAATCAGTTTTGGTTTATTTGTGAACTTGTAGAACCTCAATTAAGCTAGGTATTTGTTCATCAAACCGCCTAATTATGATGCCGATGATGATCAAATACTACCATCTATTGTAGCAAGGAAACTTTTCATAGCAGTGGTATAATCTGAAAAACGATTTGATCAAAATTTCTATTGTTGTTTGTGATCATCGAGCTCCTGTATGAAGGGCCAAAAACATTTGGGCGGGTCAGTAAGCAGAGACACTTACACGAAACCCGCGAATGTAGGGAAGAGAATCTCCTTCCAAAAGCAAGTTCACACCCACAGCAGCAGAATCAAGCCCTCGATTGACAGAATAAACCCAATAGATAGAGTGTAAGAGCCCATCATCGTTCCGCGAAATGTTAACAATAGGGAGGAGGCAGTCCCATGTTCCCTATCCAAATCGTTTCACTTGGGTGCCCTGGTGGTCCCTTTCTTTTCCCGTTATTTATTATGTTATGAATATTTAGTATATTTTGTAGTGGTCATATGATTACTTACCATGTGTTAGAAAATTTGGCTGAAAGTAAAATTGATTAGGGATACCGTGCTTTACTCATTGCTCGTCTCGGTGTTTCTGGTTTGGTAGAGCTGACTTTAGGCAAAGGCCTATGTTGGTCTATGGCCTATGCACGATGTCATATGGTATTGCTCGTGGTCACATAGTGAAGATAACAAAAGAAAGAAGAGAAAGCATTAGTAATTGGCTACGTACTACCACGTGCTCCACTCTGAAATATCAGGACAATGTCCCCCATCGCATCTTCAAGTGATCATTACAAGCTGTCCACTTGGTTCAGGCACTTTTGAACGATGATGTGGCAGCCTATTCACACATGAAATTTTCTGCGACCCACTCGGCAGAACGCGCCCATTCTGAACCGAAGGGCAGGGTTAATCAAACCGCTTAATTATGTCAATAAACCTGGAGACCTGGGAATTTCAATTCTTAGTCGATTAGGCTTCCAATTGTATTCAACTAAGATGTTGCTATTAATCAAGTCGTGTGACCCTTAAATAAGGGTGCGAAAGCAAAGTAAGATCTCATCAAAATCTGCTAATTATCTTCCTGAAATCAGCGTCCAAAATTCGTGTAAACATCCCTTAAAAAACCAAACTCGGGTTACCCCAGCGCTTATAACGACAGTTTACATATCTTCTAACATTGTCATCGAACCGTAGAGCAGAGAAAGTATGTTCCGAAGCAGCCAGCTCGGGAAAGAAACAATGAATAACATCTTTATTTGATTTTGTAATCGAGCCGGCAATTTCACCATGCCATCATAGCTATGTAGGACGCACATTCTTGTTCCTACGGACGGCTTCTCCAGTAGGGGTACCTACTTGCTTCTGGGATCGAGAGAACGGCAACCGAAACATCGTCATCGTCGTCGTTGGTATTTCAGTAGCAGCTTTTGTAGTCAGCAGAAGCAAACCGGAGCAAATCTGAATCTCGTTAATAAAATTCAAATTTAAAATAATTTGTGCCCGAATGTAGATTGCCCGACTAACGGCTCAATTCAATTCGGAGCTACTGCCTGCCTACTGACGGGCGGCTAGATTCGATTTCCAGAAAATTTATTCCAACGCCATTTAGCAGTTTCCGGAGATTGTTTTTGTGTGAATCTGGTTTATTCTATTGAAGAAATAAAGTTGTCGTCTGTTCGCCTCCACTAAACTCAGACATTTACAATTACAAAGAGTCAACGAACAGCCAACAGCGTGTTACCTGTCTGTTATGACGAAAGGACCTGGTGGCAGCAACGATTTCCTTTCGTGCGTGTGTTTCCTTCCGAGAGAGCGAAAAAGAACGAGGCGCTCCAATGGGCGGAAGGTGATCGATTGGAACGGTTCAATGGAAAGTGACACCGAGTCATCAGTCAACCGGTAACGAATGTTTCGCGATGCGTGTTTGCTGGCTGGAATCAAAAGGGATGAAATTTCTGAACGACAGCGATGTTCAATTTTGATTAGGATAAGTAGCAAGACAATCAGCATACAGCGGGTGAATTTCCATTCGACGAAATCCATCCCCTGCTGGACCAGATTCTCCGAGGGACACGCCGCCAGGATCATAGCGAAGAATCGGGGAATCAAACAGACAAAGGAAATCGCTCTTCCAGGAACCATTTTCTCTTTATGCGAGGAATTCAAATGAAGCACCCGGCGCTGCGCTGGGGAGAACGTTGGTGGCATCGGTCGATTCACAAAAGGAAGCAACCGTTGGCTGTTTGCTCTGTCAAATAAATATATTTAACGGATCGTAATAATATTAATAAAAATTTATATCAGCTGCAATTTACATTTTTTGCCTGGCCTTTCTTCTTCTCATCCTTATTTGCTCCTCGTCAGTCAGAGGCCGTCCATCGTTCGACCGACGACGACGGCGAAGGCATATTCGATTCTGCCGCAGTTTGATTGCGAAGGTGGAACATAAACTTCCCAGAAAACTGAACTCGACGCAATGCTTATTGATTTTTATCATCCTCATCACGAATATTACCGTCGTCATCAGCGCCATTTCGCGGCCCGTTTCGAATCGGGTAAATTTGGCGTATATGGGTAGCGTGGGGAAATCGATCGTTGATTTTTATGGCATGTCGAGTGACTCTCACAAGAGCAACGAAACAGAAAAAAGGCAAAGAAGATTCTTCGCAATGCGAGGAAAGACAAAAAATAAATCGTGTGTGAAATTAGAATTCGAAACGACAACGGGTCCTTCTCATCCGGAATCCCCTAGACTGGCTTTTCAGACAATCCTCGGTTGCCGTCGTTGGAAAATTCATGAAGGAATGTAAAATTTGCGGAATTAATCACGGTCACCTTATAGTCGCTGGTCCCACCAGCCACCCACCACTATCAAAGCGACCTTCCTCAAAGAGAAAGCCAATTTCTCCTTCCTTTCTTAGGGCGCTAGAAAGGGACCGGATACCCCTAAAGTATTTACGGACACTTATATCCTTTTTACTGCCGGATTGCAAGGATCCAAGAAGGAGCGTGTCTTTCAGCAATATGGACACAAATTTGCTGCACCCTCTTTCGGTGCGGGTCTCCACTTTCTCTTTGTGCCCTGCGACTATACCCAATCAAAACCCAAGCATAAATTACCGTATAAAACATAAATATCAACATAAAGCTCGAAAAAGGTACAATTCAAATCCTTTACTTTACGACTTGTAATAGCCCGAACATCACCAGAAGCAACTTTCCCCACCTTTCGCTGTCCTGCAGCGATCGCTTTCGTCCGAGCATCAACCGCTGCAGCAATGGCCGAACCATCCAACGCCGTTCGAATTGATATTCCTCCAGGGGAAGCGAAAACCCGAACTGGTTGATTCCTTCGATGTTGCGGAATGTGCCTTTGCCCTGCATCAAAGTGGGTCTCCTACGGGCTGCTGCTGAGGAACGCCGTGCGATCCTGTTGAGCGTCACACAATCAACCACCACTGACTGGCTGGCTGGCTTTGGTTCACAAAATCTTCTCAGATGTAGGGTCAGTTGGCCTAAGGTGGACATCTGAAGAAGCAATCTAATGAAGAGTTTTTTGCATATTATAAATTTGTAACCTTACGACCCGAATAAAATCCTTAGTAGGTTACATGCTATCCAATTAAAGTCTGTATCCTCAATAACTCCATCCATTACAAGCACCACAGACACTCTAGAAAGTTAGTTCATCTTTGCAACGAATTTTGTAGATACAATACTCGTTAATAAATGTTGTACAAACGACCAGTCGGTACCGATTTAAAGCGGTTAGTCCCGTTCAATTCAAGACAGTCAGTCATATTAATACAATTAATTCTTCAACGACTATTTTGAGTGTATAAAAAATTGAATTTGGTTATGAAATGAAGGAAAATCTTTGTATCAAATCCGGGTCAATATTCAATGTGTTTCAATGAATTAGGAAGATTAAAATAAAGATCTTTAAGGATCACCAATTGTCAACATTTGCCTTGGTACAATGAGTTATCGATGGCAAATGTATATCTATGTAATGAAACATAAAGGGTGATACGATCAAAATTTGGTCGACTTAAAGTTGACGGATTTCTTTCAGCCGTGCATTTAAAAAAAACTCAGCACCCTTCATTGTGTAAGTATATGCGTGCAGAATCATGTCTCTATTTTGATTTTGACATTTGCTGGCGACCAGGCTTATGGAGAAAAGTTGGGTAAAATATCGCGAAAACTACTTGGCATAGCTAGATTAGCCAAATCAAACATCGCCAAAATAATGAATGGCAACATTAGGTTTGCACCTTTAAAATTATAGAAATGATCCATTAAAAATAAATTATCCACAAAATCTGATGAAAATCCAACCAATGGAAATGATCCATACCCTATTAAGAATTTAAAACATAACCATAAAAAATGTACCTTCTTCCTTCCGTGTAACAAGGCTGCGATTTCTTAAAAACTTAGAGCTTTCACTTTTTCGTTTTAAACCATCCAGTTTAGATTCCAACGAACACTACCACGAGAAGCTCAATTGAGTCGTGGGCAATACTTTGATCGAAGGACTGTCCCGTTCATTTGACAGAAGTGAAGCTCAATGAGCAGAACGACAGGCAGTTCGAATGAATGATTGTTTATTCAAACTAATAGCATGACAACTGCGTAACTTCTATGAATGAACCATTTCCATACGTCAAATCGGTTCATAAAGCACCGATGTGTCAGATGAAGGGAAGGGTTGTCAGACTTGAATGACGGCTTGTGTTTGGTGATATTCAAAGTAATGATTTGATGATTTGATTCGCACATGAAATTCACCTAGCCCAAGTCAGCAGTTTTGGCAATTTATTTAAGGAACACTTTCAATAATTCATGGATCATATGCATATATTTTATTTTAAAAGGTTACATTCTATGGACCCATTCTGCACGTTTAAGGAACATTAAGCGTTTTATAGATCATTTGCAATCTATTAATTCGTACATTTTTTTCGATCCTTCTCTAGATATGTTATAGTACATTTGAGATATTTTATTACTAAATTTAATACAAAGATTAAATTCGATTGATGAAAAAGGCCCTGGAGTTGTATGCCGCCAATATCGTGCAAGTGGTGCCAAAGGACAAGAACCTCCGAACTCGTCAGAGTTGCACCCTAATCGAGAAAAGTTGGGCCATCGTCAAGCGGAACCTAAAAAAGATCCATAAACTAAACGAGATGGGTGAACAGGATCTCATAGCAGAAGTTGAACGAAATGCCCGACAGTTCAGATTCAGTCAACCGGATGTTAAGATGCATGTTTTTCCTATGTTTCCTATGAACCTAATAAAACAAGATATAATTTGATTTGTAGTAGAAATCTTGATCAATTTTAACGCATCTTGCTGAAGTCTTAAATACTGAGGACCGCTTTGTGCCGTAACAAAATTGGATAATATAAAAAAATACCTCCGTTACCTCTCTAAAATTTTAGCTTAATTGGTTGTAAACTCGTACCGCACTTGCCTTTTGAGATTTTCATGGGAACTACTATGGAAAAACTAAAATTATAATTACTAGATTTATCCAGCAACGACTTGCAGAAGACCATTTTGCGATTGAACGTCACGTACGTCATTCATTGATTTCAGAACCTATATTTTTCGCATTTTCTCAATGAGTTTATGGCAACACTGTTCGTCTGATATATGAAAAACCTTGGTTTTTGGCTCCATTCATCACACAAGATGCAGCAATGTCGCATGCTGAGCAATTTAAAAGCATCTCATAAGACAATCGTGTCTCTAAATAATCGTTATATAATAATACTTTTGATCGTCAATACAGGGTGTCTCACAATAGGTGTCACTAAAACAAAATGGGATTACAGCAAAACAAATCAACCAAATCATAGCATTTATTTTTCATTTGAAAGATACATGTTATAGAAATAAACCATATTAATTCAATTCGAATCTCTCGCCCTTTTCCTTGATAACTTTGCGCAAACGCTTTGTAAACCCATCGCAGCTAGCACGCACGATTTCCTGAGGAATTTGGTCCCAAATATCAACCAAATGTTTCTTGAATCGATCTAAAGTAAGCCCTTTCGTAGGGCCTATATGTTGAAGCATATAACCCCAAACAAAGTAGTCAAGTGGGTTGAGATCCGGTGAAGATGCAGGCCATTCTTCGCTTGTGATGAAATCGAGCAAATTTTCCGCGCACCACGCTTGTGTCTTCTTTGCCTTGTGAGCTGGAGCTGAGTCCTGTTGGAAACAATATGGTGTATTCCCATACAGCGTTGAAGCATGAGGAAGCAGATGGTTCTTCAAAACCTGCTCGATGTAATATTCAGTGTTGATTTTTACGTTAGGTTCTATGAAAAGAAGAGGAAGTTTTCCTTTTCGTGAAACGGCGCCCCATACCATGATTTTCGATACATTCTGATAGCGTTCTACAGCTAGTTTATCTCTTGGAATATTGGCAAGACTTTTGCCATACACACGATCATTTTGTTGATTATGACTGTCCTGAAGGAGGAAGAGCTTTTCATCCGAAAATAAAATCTCGCAGTCACCGTGCCGAACCAAAAGATTTCTGCTTCTTTGGACCCTGGCTTGCTTTTGACGCTCCGTCAACCCGTGAACCCGTTGTTTCTTGTACGGCTTGCATTCCAGATCATGTCTGAGGAGCCTGTTCATTGAAGCAGGGGACATTTGAAATTGTTTGCTCAATTTACGGCCAGATACGGCCGGATTACGTCTTATTCGCTCCCTCACACATTTGATCTTTTTCTTCGTTCTGGCAGTTCGTCTGGCACCTCCTTTGTGTTGAATATGGACATTTCCAGTTTCCTTGAACCGTTTCAAGGTACGAAAAACAAAACGCTTACTCACTCTGAACTGCTTAAGGCTATTGAATATCTGACACGGTCTAAGCTTTTGCAAATGTAATTTTAAAACTTGCTCCCGTATGGCTTCCATGGTAGCTGATAAATATAAACAAACGGAATCGCTTATTTATCTTCAGCGATAAGCTGTCAAAAGAATACACTCAAAACGGGTATAATCAATTCCGCTGTTAAAATTACCCAGCTGAAATAAACCAAGACTGAAAAAAGGTGACACCTATTGTGAGACACACTGTAAAAGACCTTTATCAACGTTGCAGAATTTTTTTCGTATTAACGAACAGCAAAACACAGGTCATTGAAAGGTGAGTCGATAAGTATTGTGACACTTTAGATTGATTGGTAAGTCGGCTATACCATGTAAATTATTTGACATTTGCGATTGATGCCTTTCACCAGAGCCTTCAAACTCGTTTCCGTTACGTTTTTCTTATATTTTTCACTTCTTCATCATTTCCTTTTCGTCCTTCATAATGACCCAAAAGCAGTTTTTGGGGTCACTCAGTTTTGTAAATCTTACCGTTTAGCCTTCGGTCACAAATAGTTCATTTCATTTGTCCCAGCAAACTGATTAAAATCTACTTTGATGTAGGTCTCATGATAAATGACGCAGCAGCGATATTTAGTTAACAGCTTCGCATTGTGTTTCTCGGTACGAGTTTTGGCAACACTGTGCTGGCTTTCATCTTGATTTGAGAAGGTTGTACGTTTTTAATCCGAATAGTTTCTTGATTCTCTACACGAAACAGCAAACATCAAGTTTTTTGGTACAAGTCACACGTCGAAATGATCGGATTTCTTTCAAAACAAGCTATCAGCGCTCTCTCTCTTTCTATTATTTTATACGTTCCTGGACCATTTGGAGGACCTCGGTACGGTTGAATGATGTATTCAACTTGTTACAGATGATCAGGGAGAATTTTTGAATATATATCATTCAAAAGTTCTCCTGATCTTGATGCGAAAACCCAGGAGTTTGGTGCGGATGAAAAAATCCTTTCTCGAACGGTTTGCAGTTTTTCAATACAATACACCTAAAGAGTAACTGGGAACACTAAAACGTATGGACAATAGGTATGGAAAAAGTTACGCACGTTTGAAAGTGTCGCAATAATTATCGATTCACCCTTTATGACGAAGGATGACAGCGAAACATTTAGTTTTTCAAAAGTAAGGACTGTATCGAATATAAGCTATCCACATACATTTTTTATGCTCCAAACAGTGAATGCTGTGCGTTTGACTGTCAGCTTTCTTTTGTTTACTTGTTTGTGCGGTTCAAATTCTGCGTTTTCAAAATGTCGCGTAAGGAAGTGAAAATTAAGGTTCTGGACACATGGCTAAGTGAGAAGGGTATTACTATGCGAAAATTGGCGAAGCGGTTTGGAATTCATCATGCGAGTGTTAAAACCATCATTAATAAGTTTGGGGAACACTATTCTTTGATGAGCTACCAGTAAGAGGCAGAAAACCCGGTTCTTCCAACCCGAAACTGGAGCAGAAAGTGGTATCTCTAATCATGAAGAACAAATCAATGTCAATACGTGATTTGGCCAAAAAAGCAGGAACGAGTGTCGGAATGATCCAGCGTATCAAGAGGCGAAACCACCTGAAGACCTACAAGAAGCAGAAAATCTCGAAACAAAGTGCAGAACAGAAGAAGCGAGCAGCAACAAGGGCCCGGAAATTGTATTCGCGTCTTTTGCAGCGTCCGGATGCATGCGTTTTGATGGACGATGAGACCTATGTAAAGGAGGACTCAAAACCCTTCCAGGTCCACAATACTTTACTGCCGTCGTTGGGGAGGATGTGAGCGATGCGGACAGGTCGATTCAAGTGGAGAAATTCGGTCGAAAGGTACTGGTATGGCAAGCAATATGTTCCTGTGGTTTGAAGTCAACCATTTTTTACACTACCGGAACTATAAATGCGGAAATCTATCGATCTGAGTGTCTCCAGAAGAGATTGTTGCCTTTATATAAGAAGCATAGTACACCTCCACTGTTTTGGCCGGATTTAGCGTCGGCTCACTATGCCAAAACCACTCTCAATTGGCTTGCGGAAAAGGGTATAGATTTCGTTGAGAAAAATATCAATCCACCAAATTGCCCTCAGCTTCGACCCATCGAACGTTACTGGGCAATCGTGAAGAGGGTCTTCAAGAAGACTGGTAAGGCAGCTGGGAACATGCAGGAGTTCAAAAAATTTGGGCTCAAGCGTCCAAAAAATGCGATGCAACACTTGTCCGGAACTTGATGAAGAGCATTCGATCCAAAGTTCGAAAATTCGTGAAGGAATAAGTTAAATTTCATCCGGTCTTCGTTATGTTCAAAAATTGATCCTTTATTGTACGAGGTTAAACGTACAATAAAGGATCAATTTTTTGTATGAATAAAATATCGGTTTTCAACATAATTTGAAAGAAAGTTTGTGGATAGCTTATTTTCGATACACTCCTTACTTCCCAAATAAACTTCCAAGGGTCTGTGCAGTATGTGTTCACAACTAATAGGACTCAACTTTTCTGAGTATGGTCAGGACGGGGTTAGTACTAAGAGAATCATTTTAATTTACGCTCCAATTTGGGTATTTTGTCTAAATGGACAACATTTAAATGTAAAGCGTATCTGGATTCAAATTGTCTATCATTAGATAAATATTATGTGCTCAAAATCAATACCAACACACTCACTTCTCAATCTTCATTTTCCCCATGTGCATTCCTGAACATCTGCGCTCTCAAACATTTAAATTTCAACTTCACGTGTAAACTACGAACTTTTTGATTTAACACCTGCCATTAATGCTTGGACAAGCTTTTCTCCACTGGCCATGCTAGTCTTTGTTCACTTTCTTTGAACTCTATAACCGCTTTTGAATCTACTCCCATTTTTCAGATTTCACAATTGCCGAAAATCGCTGGATTAGTCAAAGTTGTGGATAATTTGGAGGATTTATGTCAGGCGGCAATACCAACGATCATTTTATCTCGTATCATTTCTTAGTCGCAGTTGAATAGTGACAAATCTGAGCAAAACTGGATTGCTTGAGAATTTTGTCCCAGAAGAATTATCAGACGCTTATTAAGACACTC
>JASCZW010019755.1:0-13253 GCA_034211315.2 Aedes japonicus | reverse complement strand
TGTGATTTACACAACGCTCTACAAATGGTACTGAAGGTGATTGATTTTGTAATAATGAAGGATGTCCACGATAAAATGGCATCGCAAGTTGCTCTTAAGGTTGAAACTTTGGATTAAGCGCATTGAGATGTTGAGTAAAAATGTTCAATTTGTTTGGTTTCCAATGTCTTTGATTTTCATAATCAGTTGAGCAACAGCCAGTCAGTCAGTCAGTCAGTCAGTCAGTCAGTCAGTCTCTAGGCACAGCCTTGAAGGGATGTATCAACTATAAGCTATCTGTTGATTTGACTGTAATCTTTCGTTTGTTCAATTGTTTGTACGGTTTAAATTCTTCGTTATCTAATTGTAACGCACGTAAAAAAAGTCGTAAAAATTTAGGTTTTGAATATATGGTTACGTAAAAAGCTGTAACGTGAGTGTAAAATCCATCACAACTAAGTTTTGGGAACACTGTTCTTTTGATTAACTACCAGGAAGAGGAAGTAAACTCGGATCTTGCAACCCTGAACTGAATCAGAAAGTTGCTGCTCTAATTCTGAAGAACAAATCAATGTCGTACAGGATTTGAACGATAAAGCGGGAACCAGCTTCTCAAGAAACGGAACAGCCTGAAGACCTCTGAAGAAGCAGAAAATCACCAAACAAAGTGCAAAACCGAAGCAACGCTCAGCAACAAGGGCGCGGACGAGCCTATGTCAAAAAAACTTCAAAACCCCTTCCAGGCCCTAACAAAACGCGACGCGAGACAAGACACAACACTTATCGTTCTTACAATTTAAAAAAAAACTACCTTTTAGTCGACCGGTTTCGGGCACGATGCTGCCCATCTACGGGACTGTATCCTTCCAGGTCCACAATATTGCACTGCCGTCGTGTAGGCTGAACCCTTCTTACACTTCACCAGGATTACGAGCTGAATACTTATTTTCAAAAGAAATCCCAGGAAGTTCCAGATATATTTGATATTTAATATATTCAGTTAATGAAAGGAACTATTAGACAAAGCTTTACAAACGGTTTCTCACATAGATTCCGTCAACTTGATTTGAGGAATTCATCTTAATTCGCTGCAAATCTAATTGAATTCAGTATGACATAAAATGCACAGCTGCTGAATTTAGCAACATTAAACTTAGCTATACATCAACTCAAATGTGAAATCGTAATATAGACTGTTCCAGAAAGTATAGGCACACTTTCAATATAACAAAAAAGTCATGTTTTTTTTAGTTTTAATAATTTTATTTGGCAAACCATATTTGTATTTGTGTTTTATATGATATTTTACTCTGGTTTAATCAAAATATTGAATCATAGCCAAGACTCCTAACTTTTCCTCGAACATGACCCATTCGCTTCTGCACAGTGGTACTTCCCACCATTTTGACCAGTTTTGGCCAATATTTTTTTTTAATTTTTGAATGTCGTCCGCTGGTTTTATGAATTTTCGAAGCTTTGCTTTGGTTAAAGCCCAAAAAGTCTCGATTGGCCGTGCCTCCGGGCAGTTTGGCGGATTCATGTCTTTCGGCACGAAACATACATTTTGACTTTTGTACCATTCTAAAGTGTCCTTTGCGTAATGACATGGCGCCAAATCAGGCCAAAACACTACTTGACTTTTGTGCTGCCTGATCATCGGCAATAATCCTTAACGTATTTCTGAGTGTTCATCGTCTCTGTTGTGATGTACGGACTAGATGTTTTACCACACTATTATCGAATTTTTCGGTAAAAATTGCCTTCTCCGTTTCGGGGATGTCTTTGTCTTTGCTTACAGTATAGAATTGTGGTCCGGGAAGCGTTTTGTAATCTAGTTTCACATACGTTTCATCGTCCATTATTATACACCCAGAATTTCTACACAATAACAAACCGTAGAGTTTGCGGGTCCGTGGTTTCACGGACGCGGCCTGTTTTGGGTTTCTTTTGGTTTTTTTTCTGTTTCCGGTATGTTTTAAGCCCAAGTCTTTCTTTGGCACGCATGACGTTACTCGACGAGCTCCCTAGTTTTTTTCGCAACATCCCGAACGGAAGTTGCTGGTTTTCGCATGTAGGCACCCTGATCTTTTTTACCGATATCCGGACTAACAGGACCGGATTTCCGACCACTCTTTGGCGCATCTTCAAACGTACCGCTCCGACGCTTACTTGGCCAATTTTCTCAAGGAGAGTCCGCTCACAGTGCATAATTTGTGCACGATAGTTTTTCGTTGTTCCGGAGTAAGACCGCGCATTTTGATAGGTAACACAAAACTGAGCAATTTTTAGATGCTATGTCATTCAGAAATGTGCAAACAAAAGGACGGAGCCAAACCATGTTGAAATATTTCATTATATTCAAAGTGACCGTAAAAATAAGGTGTGCTTATACTTTCTGGAACAGTCGTTAGCTAAAATAACAATGATATTATTAGAAAATCGTAGACGCAATGTTGGGGACATATTTTTTTTGTATGTTCCTAACTATGGCCTGTTGGTTCAATAACGCAGTTAAAAGGTTGTTTTTGGTAAAATTTCTAGTGGAAATACATGAACTTGCGGTTGTTTATATCCAAGTGACTCGCCTTGGATTTGGGCAAAAATAAGGGAAAGTTTGTATTTTTATTGAGAGAGAATGAACTTCCGGTTTTGACGACTAAATTTGATTAATATTCAAAATTTCAACGAGATAAGAAAATTGGGAAAATTTAAAATGGCGACTACAACATG
Organism: Aedes japonicus; assembly: GCA_034211315.2. Classification (NCBI taxonomy): domain Eukaryota; kingdom Metazoa; phylum Arthropoda; class Insecta; order Diptera; family Culicidae; genus Aedes; species Aedes japonicus. Next base: position 10,544 of record JASCZW010019755.1, on the reverse strand, counting down.
GCGATTTCCGTAAGCCTCTGCGCGCAAAACATGGGGCGACAACTTCAAGCCTGCAGCCTCTTGTAGTGGACAGAAATCAAATCTAGTTATCATTCCTGAAAGAAAATTTGAAAATTTCTACGGCTTGAACTAAATTTCAGACAATTTAAACTTACTCATTGCATAGTGATCATTTAAACTAAAAAGTTTAATTTTTTGCTACTTTTTTTTTTATTTCAACCATGTTCAAAAATTATAAATAATAAATTATTAATGCCAATTTTTAGTTCAAGCCGTACAAAAAAATATAACCTTTCAAACAGTTATTTGATGGAGGGAATCGGATTTATAGTTCAAGCCCGGGGCTTGAAGTTAGATTGAAAAACATGGTTTCGAAAAATCGCCATTTTGTAGCCGCCATTTTGAATTTTCACAATTTTTTACCTCGTTGAATTTTTAATAATAATTGAATTTAATCGTCAAAACCGGAAGTTCGTACGCCTTTTCATTCTCCCACAAATAAAATACAAACTTTGCCTTATGTTTGCCTAAATCTAGGGGAGAGTTTCCTTAAGTTTCGAAGCAGTTTTACGTTGGTTTATTTTGTGAAATGTTGTATCAAGTAAATCAAATCGAGCGAGCAATGCCATAATTCATAAAATTAGAAAAAAAAGACTGCATTCATTAATGTATCCATCGAATGGGACTAAGTTGCATACAAAAATTAACCCAAGTTGGTGCCTCTAGACCGGCATTAAATCTATATCCCTCGAATATTTCTGTCTATATAAAAGGGTTGTGTAACTTTTCGTGATACATACTACCAAATGTCTTATCTAACTTATCTTAGCAAGTGTCTAGTTGAATCTCGCTTATAGTACGTTCACACTACGCTCTATATAACGTCATATAGATTATCTTGATATCAGCATCTATACATATAGTTTTCACTGAAAATTCTGTACATGCCATTTGATATCAAGATACTCTATATCACCTAATATAGGTTGTAGTGTGGACGGATCTTACGGCATAAAGGCTCGTGAGTTGTTGCTACAAAAAAAAATGTAATCGATCATTGCATAATAGGCTGAATTAAGGGACACATACCCTATGTATTTAGTTTTTATAAATCATGCGCTTTATTTATTGGGCAACTTTCAGCTTGGAAACGATAACCATGGCTACACGCGGGAGAATGACAAGTGACATGTGGTTCCATTTCACGAAGGATGGTCCAAAGGGGAAATGCCAGTACTGTGGTAATTTGATTACATCCTCAAATGGTTCCACCGGGAATATGAAAAGGCAACTACAAAACAAACATCCGTTGATTTCGTTTGAAAGGTGTGGGGCTGCATCCGCAGGGGATTCCGATCGGCACAAAGCAACGAATGTAAGCGTTTCCGGGATTAAGGTGGGATCATCTGCTGACATCGGTTCACGAAATTCAAAATTTGAAGAGGGTGGCGATTTAGTTTCACCAGTGGCATAGCAATTGACCTTTCCTCTCAACCATTGATGACGAAATTTGTTGACGTTAATCGACCGATTTTCATACAAAATAGTAGGTTGCTTGACATTCAGCTGCCTACGATGATTTGCAAAGAGTATCATCCGCTTATCTTTGGTGGAAGATCTTGAATTTAGGAATTTCGAGCGTCTCCTTAGTGCATCTTACATGTTGCCAAGTAGAAAAACTAACGAACTCAACAGTTAAACCGGGTTTGGAAGAAGCATCGGCGATCAGCGAAACTTGTGATGGATTGACGAACCTGAACAACGTGATTTTCTATGCAATGATATAGAAAGACGGGGTGAAATGAAGTCGTACTTATTGGAATGCACTATACTGGGGGAGAATATCGCGACTTAGATTACTGCTGATTTGGAATGCATTTATGTTGATGTTGCCTTTTGCGCGCGCACTTCGGTAGCTGCTCTCGTAACAAACAACGCATCTAATATGAAATTTGCAGCATCTATTCTTAAAATGGAGCATATTTTTTGTTTTGCCTATTTCATGAATCTAAAATGCGTAAAATGCGATTAATGGGGCTTATTACGGTTGTCACCTTCACTATCACTTTCACTTCACTTACACATCACTTCGCGTCGTTATGCCTATCGGTGAATCACCATGATCAAAAAATGAGCTCCGTTACAGGTGTAAGCGATAGTGAAGTGAAAATCGTAGTAGCCCTCAGATAATCTACGGTTTGCGTCGTTTTTCTTGGTGGCGTGATGGTACCGTGGCAACCATAATAACACCGAGTTCATTCGAATCGTCACCTCGGAAGAACTCTTCCATATTTTTTCACTTGGGTGACATTCGTAATAAGGTTTTGGGGCTTATTACGGTTTTCACTTCCCGGTGAAAACGAAGTGAAAACAAAAAACCTAATAACAAATGTCACCCAAGTGAAAAAATATGGAAGGGTTCATCCGAGGTGACGATTCGAATGAACTCGGTATTATTATGGTAGCCACTACACCATCATGCCACCGAAAAAAGTGACGCAAACCGTAGATTTGCTGTGGGCTACTACAATTTTCACTTCACCATCACTTCCACCTCACGGAGTTCATTTTTGATCACGGTGATACCAGTAATAGCATAAAAAAAAGTGAGGTGATGTGTACGTGAAGTGAAAGTGATAGTGAAGGTGACAACCGTAATAAGCCCTTTTTTGTTTTCACTTCGTTTTCACCGTGAAGAAAAAACCGTAATAAGCCCCAATAACTCCCTTAAAGTGACTATCGATAAGGTTAAATCGACTATACAATATTTAAAAAAGAGCAGCTTTGCGATGGCAAAGTTAACGGGAATGCATAAATTATTCGATAAACCAGTGCTGACGTTGAAACAAAATGTTCCAACTCGGTGGAATCCATCTTTCAATATGTTGGATAGATTTTTGTTAAGCAAAGAGTATGTAGTATCGACTTTGGCGTTGTTAGATTCCAAATAAAGTTTTTGTGCTGATGATTGGTCATTAAACGAGCACAGAGTCAACGCTACGCCTGGCAACGAGGCAATTGTTTTGTTTTACTAGGCATTGTTTTCCAGAAAATGCTATAGGTGCTTATAACGGTTTTCACTTCACGGTGAAAACGAAGTGAAAACTAGAAACCTTATTACGAATGTCACCCAAGTGAAAAAATATGCAGAAGTTCATCCGAGGTGATGATTCGAATGAACTCGGTGTTATTATGTTTGCCACGATTTTCTAAGGGCTACTACGATTTTCACTTCACTATCACTTCCACCTCACGGAGTTCATTTTTGATCACGGTTATACCTAGGACAGGACCTGCCAGCTCAGAGAGAGATGACCTCTTATAAATTTATGATTGCTATGATACGGGGGTCGCTCCAGTGTTGCCAGATATGTTTACACAGTAATCCCATTGAAAATAATGTAATTAAAAATATAATCAAAATTCGTCGATATTACATTTAATTACGTTATATTACGTTTAACAACCACCTCGACCACCTCTATTTCCTGCCACTCTTCATCCGGCGGAGTGACGGCAATTGGAATATTCCAAGTTCCATTGGCATTTCTTTTGCCGTTCGGGAAATGAAGGTGCATCTAACTAAACGTTAATTTATGAGGTTTCATTGAATTTCATTGATGTTGCTTCATTGAAAATGTCTTCCTCGCTTGCGTTCCTAATGGGGGGACTCGGGAAGCGATGAAAATGGAGACCCGGATGTGACACGTCACTGCGACCACAATTTATCGCTTTGCATTTCATTTCGAACTGATTGAAAAAAAACCACTGCGAAAGTGAACTTTTATTTCCGCATTTGTTCAGTTGTCACAAACGAAAAAAGTGAAAAAGCAGTGACTAGCAACACCGCCAAACCCACAACAAACTGACTGCTTGTAACGTAACTCAACGGAGGCGGTAGAGGCGGTTGTCACAGCGACCAATAAATAACGGTCTTTTTTGACAGCTAAATGGTCTTGTTTTTGCACTAACAGCTGGCAGGTCCTGTCCTAGGGTGATACCAGTAATAGCATAACAAAAGTGAGGTGATGTGTAAGTGAAGTAAAAGTGATAGTGAAGGTGAAAACCGTAATAAGCGCCTGCGTGAGATGGAAGTGATGGTGAAGTGAAAATCGTAGTAGCCCTCAGAAAATCTACGGTTTGTGTCACTTTTTTCGGTGGCGTGATGGTGTCGTGGTTAACATAATAACACCGAGTTCATTCAAATCTTCACCTCAGATAAACTCTTTCATATTTTTTCACTTAGGTGACATTCGTAATAAGGTTTTTTGTTTTCCCCGTGAAGAAAAAACCGTAATAAGCCCCAAAGTGAAAGAAAGGATTGCATGTGTGATTGATTTCATTTGTTTTATTTATTTCTTAGCAAAGGTTCTTAAATCTGGACTCACGGTTTAATACACCACCGCGTCCCTGGGGGGACAAAATACGTTTGACAGGCATTTGTTGATGTTTCATTGAAGAATAAATTGGTGAAAAGTTTTTTCGATTTATCGACGCATCTCGAAATTACGGTTTGTGGAACTTGAGAAAAGAAAATTAATTGTGCACAAACATCTGAAGAATCCTTCGTGGTCTGCCTCAAAAATAGCAAAAGTGTTAAAATTCCCAAAGTCAACGGTGTGTCTTGAAATCAAACGTTACAAGGCTACTATGAGTGTGGATAGAGCACAGTTCATCTATCATAAAAGTGGCACAAGGGACAAAGAGTTGAGGAGAAGGGTGTTGAGGAACGTGAAAGGCAACCCAGGTGTCTCCACACGTCATTTGGCAAAGAAATACGATTCCAACTTTTCCACATCCTTTCAAGAGAAGGATATAAGTATTTTTGTAACAGTAAACATTCGAATTACTCGATTGTTCGGTGGTGTGTGATCGCCTGAGCACAGAAAAAAGAACAAAGAACAATAAGACCACAGCTAGGTAAGATGTCTCGATAATTAATTATGTTTGAAGTCGATCATTAATTCACCACCAAATGCTTTATTATCGGTCATAGCGAATTATTTTTTTATTCCGGTTGAATATTGTTCGCGGCGTGAGTGATCGAGTGAGCACAGACAAAACAATAAAACTCTCAGCGAAAGATACGGAAAAATATACTAAATGTGAAACAAAAGGAGCAGGATTAGCAAGGAAACATCAAACATTACTGGTGAGATCGAAGCAATGATAAATAAAAACAAATAACATACTACTAAATACGTGCCATGATCGTAACAGAACATGTTGCGATAATGGAAGTGTAAAAATAGTACAAAAAATATCCAATTGATATAAGTATTGTGTTTATGCGGGGTTTGTTGTAGGTGAAAGTGACCTCGGAATGGACGTGAGTAACCAGGCATTCTGAAATGGGTCACTGGATCTCAACAGAGCTATCACCTTTCAACACCCGGGCTAAAAATGTTTGCAATTTGTGATTAGAATGAAAGCGTGATAACTGCAGACATTTTTCTTCCATAAAAGCACACACACACAAACACACACACACACACACACACGCACACACACACACACACACACACACACACACACACACACACACACACACGCACACACACACACACACACACACATGCACAGTAAATATTCGAATCACTCTGAAACGGAATTTAGTGGCCAAAAAGCAATCGTGCTCTATACGTACTAAACGAACGAGTTTTGACGAAATTTGATGGCTGTATTTTAATAGATGACGAAACATATGTCAAAATGGATTATAAAAATAACCCCTGGACGAAAATTTTGCCGGCAACTGGTCGTGGGGATGTCCCTTCCAGGTATAAATTTGTTTTTGCTGATAAATTTGCTCGGAAACTAATGATTTGGCAAGGAATCTGCTGGTGTGGCCGTAAAACCAAGGTGTTCATCACATCTCACATAATGACGTCGAAGGTTTACATTAAAGAGTGTCTGAAAATGCAAATTCGGGAACACATGAGCCACGTTATGTTTTGGCCGGATCTAGCGAGCTGCCACTACTCTAAGGAGGTACTAGAATGGTTTACTGCAAACAATGTTAATTTCGTCGCCAAAGAGATTAATCCTCCGAATTGCCAAGAGTTCAGACCGATCGAAAAATATTGGACAATCATCAGGCGAAAACTTCGAAGGTATGGTGAAGAAATGACAAATGCATAGCAAATGCGTTTAAAGAGGAATAAGTTCGCCGGTACAGGTGAATATAAGTTCCAAACGGTGAAATGTAATAACCGTGTATGTTGTTTAATTCTTGAGTTATGGTCACATGAATGCGTACAAATTTACTCTGAATCGGGCTTTATATTTGATACATATTTTGCGCACCTCTTCACTTGCATCACTTCTCGGCTTAGAAACCGGAATTCATCTGGATTTTCTTCGTATGTTACTTTATAAAATTATTTCAACAGAGTTCCACGAGCTGTAACTTCTTCACGAAGCTTTTAATGGCCTCATGGCCTTTTTAATATCTCGGACCCTCTCAATGAGTAGCTGGGCCAGTGACTGGCTACAGAGGGTTTGCCTTTCAACATATTTCGGATAGGGAGGTTTATTGTTTGCAATTTTCGCCTCCAATTTGCTCCAAATATGTATCTTTAATTAACTGCAAAGTGGTATCATGTCTCGACTTATTCATTCAATTACTTTCCTCATCCAGAAAGTTCAGTTTTGATTTTTTGTATTTCTAAAACTTACGTTTGTCGCGTGATGAAACAAACAAATCAAAACAACACCTAACAACGTGGTACGTCAATTTTCCAGGGCTGCTAGGTAATATCATCGAAAAGTATCGAATGTCAAAGGTGTGCCACAGAGTGCCACACATGTTCCGTTCTGGCGTAAGATTTTCTACTACACGCTAATCTCAATTTACGCTATTATGACTTTAAAGTATGCTTTTTCTAGGAAACTGGGACTACGCCTAAAGGAGTACAAAACTTTTATTAAACTGAATATACGTCAAAATGTGCATACTTTTTACTCTTTTGAGAACATAAAATTTGTGTACGTTTTACGCATTTCGGAAAATCAATATTTCTTGGGAATGGGTGGAAACGACTCAATTCCGTTATTCAAATTCGGAAGTAAAAAAGACGTCAAAAAATTACACAGCCATGTTAATTAATTGAAAAAAGAAAATTACAAATACCTATCTAGAGGTTTTGCGCGAAACCTGACTCACGGATTTTGTTTCAGAGTTGATTAACAGCCGTTCAGGAACTATTTATTTTAACCTTCTATCAGCGGCTGCATGAGTCAAGTAGAAAATGGCATAAAAAGTACTATCAAATCGGCCTCAAGCTCGGTCCCAAGCTTGATGATTCAAAAAATTCGGCAAAAATTCGTCTAATTTTTGTGTTATAATTATTGAACGAAAACAGTTTGAAAAATGAAATCAGTTACCTCAAAGAGCTGATCTCAAGAATCGTTTCTTTCCAAAGAGCTGAACATTTCAGAGCTGCTCACTTCATTTTACACACCCTAGTTCAAACGTTCACGATGTTCTAAATTTCGAGACCCTAGTGGATCCGAAACTAGGGAATCAGGGAAGTATTCATACTCTCGTTGTTGGTCCATGGCACGATGCTCTTATATGTCTGAGTGAATTTTCAGCCGTTGTACGATACCAGGATATGAATTTCGGAATGTATTCTCTTCAAATCGGATTTCCGGTGCCCAGTGCCCAAACGGGCCACAGTAAAAATATATTAGTACTCATACCTGTCAGATTTTTATTTCGTCTCCTTTTTAATTTGGCCATTATTTCCTTTTATAATCGCGTGAATCTTCTATTATAGGCAACGAATATAAAAGCATTTTCAAGTGCATGTGGTTTTTTTTTGTAAAAAAATATGGTGTTTGTAGAAAAATATGGCTTGAATGGTCCACTATTTGAAAGCTAATCAAATAGAAGGGAAGTATCCAAGTTATCACATGAATCTATTCTGTGAATCGCTTTGATCGAAGAATATATAAAATTAGAGGTTTTAAAATCGGTTGCCGAGATTAGTCAACATTTCTCTTACTTTCAGCATGATCAAATTTCCACATTTAAGTGGTGAAAAATTCCCATCAACCAAAACTTACTTCTCCAACGAACCTTTTCCGTTTCTCCGCAGGTAATCAAACCCATCCGGTAGAGTTGTTAGCGGTGCAGTGGATTTAGTGATTGAGAACGCCCCTAACGGTTCACTAATTGGGGGCACCATCCTGCCGCTTGACGCCGCCCCACCACCGATTCAAACGTTGCTTCGAAACGTTGCTAATGATGGCAGTGATGTGGTGGCCAAATTGGAAATATTGATGGATATAATCAGGAGTGAGACGAAGAAGAAGAGGAAGAACAAGCCGGACGAAGGATAAGTGCATTTTGGCTCGGAAAAATAACGCCGGATGGTGCTATAATGAGGGGCCTATTCAAGAGTGTCGCCATAGTGGTAGTGATTTTCTGACGGCTTGGTACGGAATTTATCGCTTCCGGTCCCACATGGGTAGTGTTTCATCAGAGTAGCTTAGATTAGTGTTCGTTACCAGTGAATCGGAAAGTGAATTGAAACGTGTTTTGCGTGTGTTGGCTTGTCAGAAATGGCCTCCGGCAGTTCGGCCAACTACGAGTCGGTTGTTGAGTGTATTTTGAAGTGAACATACCCGGATAACAAGGTGTGGCAACGGATTCGATCCCCCCGGCCACGTAGGGCCGCGGGTGGATTGGAGTGTAGTGAAATAGAGGAATCGATAGCTGGTGCTACCACGCCTTCCAGTGGTAGCGGTGAAGAAGAAACGACGGCAGGTACCGTCGTGGAAGCGGAAAAACCGGTGGTCGTAGCAGGCGGAACAGGAACCTACGGAACGATTATGGAAGAGTCCACTATCTTTGAAGTGGTGGATCGGGATAGCCTGCAGGCGAGGATGGCTCTTCCGCCGCGGTATCGCTTCCGGGATCTGCTGCTGGGTGATTTCGCGTTTAACGACGACGGCGAAAGGTGAGTGATGTTTTGGAAACTAATGATTGTTTTTGAGTGGTACAAATAGTAGTCATGGCAACTAGCAAATCGTATGTCGGCGCCAGCCTCAATCGATGGCAATCGCAGCAATCAACTAATGATGTTTATCGAGCAAGCTGAACCACCATGAGCTAATGATTTGGTTTAATTTCAATTTTATCGTACTGATATATCACCCCGATGGGTAATAGGTCATCACACGGCTCTTTCTACCAGACATGGATTTATATCGGTCTGATCATCAAGTTTATGGCAGACATTAATTCCATGACGACATATTTCCTTCCGGTTGGCTGAACTAATTGGCGAATTAATGGTTATGCAGGCTCATTAACGGAACTGGCAGCGTTGGCGTGTTCATGAACGTACGCTACGCAGCTTATCACACCCTGATCATCTTCTCACGGCAAACAACGGTGAGGACAACAACGAGAAATGTGCCCCAGGGTGAATCCAAGCAAACGCCTCCGAAAGGATAACAGTTGACACCAACAATGTCAACAACAACAAAAACATTAGCCGGGTACGTGTTGGAGTATCCTTTTAGCATACGCTTCTACTCTACAGCAATGACTGGCGACATCATCGTAGAGCGTTGGAGGTGTGTGAGTGATTGATGGCCTCACGGCCCAGTGCTCTAGCATCCTGGGGCAAGATTTCGTCCCGTCCCCTATTCATGTGCCACTCAGTCTGGTTTAGGTTTAGAATCAGATGATGGGTAGTCTAGCTGCCTTGTGCAATTTTCACTGAAACTGATGTGTGTTGCCTCTTGAGATTAGCTGGCAACACTTTCCTGTTGGTTCTCCATTCATTGCATAACATTTGTCATGAATAAAAGCACAAATGGTAAACACGAGAGCGCCTCTAGGTGGGGCACGAAAACATAATTCTTCAGGGTACCATGCGTTAGATAAACATCAACCTTTGAACGGGAACTTTGCAGTGTGTACAACATTTCGCCATCCCAGCAGAGTGCGAAAGACGGTCCTTTCACAGAGTCGTTTGTAAACATTAGCTTTCTAACAGTTCCCATCGAATAGCTAACAACTGTGGAGTAGCAAAAGTGCAGTGCGATTGCCGCCCACATTGCTTCCAATGGTTGCATGCAGCTTTGAAAGTTGAAAACGAGAAACGAAACGATGTGTAGTGTGTTTGGCTTCTTTTTTTGCACCATTTGCTCGTTCCATGCAGGATCAAACAAGCATGGCATTCCCGAACGGGTGCCTTAATAAAACATGCTTGCATTGGACGAATGGACTACTTGATTAGGATTTAAATTGAACCATCTGATTTACGGGTGAATCGTTTGCAAAGTCAGCTCAACGAGCAAACGGGTGTCGTTTTGGCTAGGATTGACCTGCCTTCCCCAGGGGGAAGCACGTCAACCTTGCTTTCGTGTGCTGCTGGCAAGCGAAGGAAAACATGCCAATATTCGAAATGGGTTGAAAGGTGGCTATTTACGGCTCTGATTAAAAACAGGTGGGATGGAGTAATTCTCTGTCGAATTTGTCAACCGCAAGACATCGCCTTCTTTGATTGGGACGAATTTTCGACGAA
>JASCZW010019754.1:0-13265 GCA_034211315.2 Aedes japonicus | reverse complement strand
GTTGGTTTGAGCACTTTGAACAACTTCTGCAAGTTACGATGTCCAACCAACCATCAATATCTCGGCATGATCGGTCACAGAGGTGGCTTGCGTCAACTCCGAGGCCCTATAATTGCAGGAGATCGAAGCATAAATTCCAATAAAGCTCGATGCAAAGGTATCGTAAACCGGATTCAGGAGAAGATCATCGCGACTCTCCGGCGGCAGCAGGTGGAAATCCGTGCCGAAAGATCTTGTGTGGACCATATTGTCACGCTCCGAATAATTCTGGAGCAGGTCAATGAATTCCAAGAGTCCCTCTATTTGGTATTCATTGACTACGAAGAAGCTTTCGACAGACTCAACCACGAAACATTGCGGGGCGCCCTGAGATGCGAAGGAGTCCCGGATAAAATTGTCAACCTCATCGAAGCCCAGTACGAGGCTTGCACAGGTCGAGTGCTGCATAACGGAGCCTTGTCCGACCCCATACGGGTAGTCGCCGGTGTGAGGTAATTGTTCCTCACCGTAATCGACGAGATCTTGCGGAATGCTATTGACCGTGTACCGAACCGTGGGTTGCTTTGGCAGCCTATCACTATGGAGCACCTCAACGAATTCGATTTGGTTGATGACGTTGATTTGTTAGCGGAGCAAGCTCAACTACCTCGCCGAAAGCTCCTCTGCGGCGGGTTTCACCATCAACGTCAACAAGACTAAATCGTTGAATATCATCATGGACAATCCTTCCAATTTTACGGTAGCGGGGCAAGCAGTGGAGAAAGTCGATAGCTTCCAATATCTTGGCAGTCAGGTAGCGTCAAACGGCGAAACCATGAGCGACATAGGTGCACGAATCAAGGAGGCTAGTACTGCTTTTGCGAGTATATGAAATATATGGAGGTCAAATCAGCTAAGTCAACACACCAAAATCCGAATTTTCAACTCAAACGTGAAATCTGTGCTGTTAGACGCCAGCGAGACGTCGTGCGTATCAGCGGAGAATACTAAAAAGCTGCAGGTCTTCATCAACCAGTGCCTGCGGTATGTATTCATGTCTGGTGGCCTCACAATTGGGTGTCAAACGCTGAGCTCCATTGTCGATGCCAACAGAAACCGATATTAGTGGAAATTCGAGAACGAAAGTGAAGGAGGGTCGGCCACACAAGGAGCGGAAACGAAATCTGCAAACATTGGAACCCAGCAGAACATCGCAGCAGAGGCAGACCCAGGGGCTTGAGGTGCTGGAGCCTCAATAAGGAAATAAAGGAAGTCGATCGAAATCAGACCTGAACCCAGGTTAAGGCTAAAGCGAGCAGCTGCCAAGGATGGAAGTCTTTAACGTTGGTCCTATTCAACCTTAGGGATAAACAGGAGACATAAGTAGGTAAGTATGTTTGAAAAGTGGGTATGAACATTTCACAAAAAACACACATTTTGAACAAATACCCGATAGCCTGACGTACAGGCTCATTACCCATTAATGGGTAAACTCGTTTTACCCATTAAAGGAGTTAACCCACTTAAGTTCGAAATGGTTGATATTTTACCTATTAATGGGTACTGGCCAGTTACAGTGCAACCACCAAAGGGACGTTTCTCTTTTATTAGTTACAAAGTAGTCGTACACTCAAAAAAATCGACACGTCACATCCACGAAACGCACGTAATTTTCGTCCACTGCCAAAACCAGTAATAAACACGTGGAATTCACGTAAGAGCTACGTGATTTCCACGTAAATCCACATTCTACGTGAAAATCATATAATTGTTACGTGATTTTTAACGTACAATTCACTGGCTCGTAATTTTCACCTGATTCTACTGAAGAAGATTTGGTTACGTGTTCAGGTGAAAGTTACGTGAAATTTCATGTGGAAATAACGTGACGATTTTTTTGAGTGTAGGTCATTTCTAGGATTTTTTTTCATTAAGCCTAATCTAACATTGAGAGATTCTTTCCTCTCTAGCTCTCTTTCATTTATTACAGCGCCATTTGAAAACTTTTGTGGGATTCTTTAGTACAGATCGAAACACAACAGTGCTGGCTAGCATACCCTACAAATAGTAGAGTGAAAAACGTACAGGTGATTGGAATATGAATGAAAGAGATAGTAGTCAAAGAGAGTCTCTCAATGTTAGATTCGCTCTATTTAAAAAAAAAATCCTAGATTTGTATTGTTTGCGTACAATGAATGAATGTTCTTTTTGTAGCAAAAAATGCTTCGTGCTTTTAACAGTTGCGCGTGTAGCATTGAATACGAAGGTAGCTTCTTAAAAATTACAAATCGACATGGAGTTTTCATAAGGGCCAATGTCGCAAACGTAAACAATGGCTTCTTCCGCATTTTTTTGAAGAAAACTACCCCTTCTATTGTAAAGGGGAACTCCTCTTCTGTGCAATTATCGTGGTGATTCATTATGATTAAGTTAGCAGTCTCGAGAAATTTGCGGAAGAAGCCATTGTTTACGTTTGCGACATTGGCCCTTATGAAAACTCTCTGTTGAAATCTATTTCGTTGCAAAAAAACAAAGAACAGATTCGTTAGTCCTACCTTCGATTTCGTAATATAAACGAAATTTAATTTTCATTGTGAAAAAATAACATGTAACTATTTTCTAAGGACGAGCCCAGGTTGAAAAAAAAGAAAAAGACAAGTGATGATAAATCGGACACCTCCCTTGTTAAAGTTTAGGAAGAACATTTTAAAATGCATCTGAAAAATTCAAATGCCATTATAAGTAAAGCGGTTTGTTGTATGTTGAAAGAAAAATCCAAAACAACTCAATAAAGACGTTTTCAGCTAAATAGAAAAAATAATGCCTCTATTTTGCAGTCCATCACACAGATAAAAAGAAACATTCAATTTTCTGCGTTATCTAATGCACATAAAGGGAATGCTAGATTTTACAGAAATTACTGGGATGTTTCGTGTAAATTAAAGCTGGATATCGCCCAAATCACGTCTATTGTTTGAAAGAATTCCATCAATGTTGTATGGCGTATGAAAGATTTCAAACAATATCGTTGTTTACGCTTGCTTTGGTTTGAAAATTTGACGCGTCTGTTAAATTCATTATTTTTTCTGTGGATACTACAAACCGCTTTCAATTAAAATTTCATTTGAATTTTTTAGAAGCATTTTAAAATGTTCGTCCTACACTTAAACATGGGAGGTGTCAGATTTATCACCACTCGGCGTCTTCTTCTTTTTTCAACCTGATCTCGTTTATAATTCTGAACTACTTCAGAATAAACCAATCATTATCACCATCATCGATCATCGATCATGCTGGTATCATAATTTTACGACTATTGCTGAATTTATGAAATTGTTTTATACATAGGCCAAGTTAAGGAACTAGGCTGACATTACATTCTGTTACCCTATGTTTCTATCCTGGCAAAAATGCCATTGGTTCGATTTTATTGTCAACTAGCTGTTCTAAAAAAAAATCTCTGTCCATAGGTTCGTTTAACTTCCACCTTAACCAAGACAACACGAATGGTTGGCGATAAAATGTGGTCATAGCCAAAAAATGCGGACCTGTCTAGCTTTCAAACTTACAATATGGGTAATTATCTTTTTTTGTTCACTATTTCTCTCTAATTGTAGTTTTGTTTCATGGCTAACGTAGTAATGGGCGTAAATGATTTTAAATTAGTACCATACCCCGTACATGGATACGCGTGGAGCACGTCGTGGTAGATTGATTACAAATTTGAACTCCATTACAGAAGGTTTTTTTTGTGTGTAACTGTCAAACCGGCGGTACGCAACCCAATTAGCGCCTTGTTTTTAAAACTGCTTCTTCAACAATTGCTTTTCAATCAACTCACCTTATTAAAGCAAAAATTCGGCCTAATTGGTTCTATTGATTGTAGATTATAAACAAATTGCCAGACAATACAGAAAAGGAACAACACAAAGAAAGTTTACCGCCGGTTTGTTTTTGTTTCTTTTTTTCTTTTTTCTTTTTTGTCAGTCCGCCGACATCTGTTCCGTGGACTTTGATTGCTATCGTTAATAGTGTCTTCCGGTTTAACATCGAGAGCTGGGGCCGTATTTTGGATCTCGAAACGAACGACTTTTTGTACGAACGCTTGTGAGAAAAAGTTCTTCGTTTCGAGTTTCAAAATACGGCCCCTGATTGATGAGAGAAAAAGAACCTACTTTTTCGATGATCGGGAAAAAAAGTGCAACTCATCATCGAGCCCATCAGATTTCGGCGGCTCAATTCGGAGTTGGAGTACATTTTCTGTCAACAAGTGGTTGGGTGTATACAATTCAATCACTTGGTTGAAAGTATTTTCATCATTATTTGCGTTCCTTTTCAAATGCTTAACTTTATTATAGCTATTAAATATTGACTTGTGGGATTTTACGACTGTTCCAGAAAGTATGAGCACACCTTATTGTAACAGTCACTTTGAATATAATGAAATATTTCAACATGTTTTGGCTGCGTCCTTTTGTTTGCACATTACTGAATGACATGGCATCAAAAAAGTGCTCAGTTTTGTGTTACCTATCAAAATGCGCTGTCTTACTCCGGAACAACGAAAAAGTATCGTGCACAAATGGTGTACTGTGAGCGTACTCTCCTTAAGAAAATTGGCCAAGGAAGAGGGTGTAAGCGTCGAAGCGGTACGATCTGCAATTCGAAAATATAGAGAACAGTGTACGTTTGAAATTTCTCATGAACAAAAATTTTAGTACGTTATTAATACAACAGGCCATAGTTGGGAACATAGCAAAAAATATGTCCCTAACATTGGACCTTTTATTTTATCTATGTTAACCGTTAGTTCATAACGTGTGACTACTATCTGTATATCAAGGCTGCATTACACGGTTAATCGGTTCAATTTACCGAAGTTTACATCATTAGAAGATCGTGGAAATAATCTGTTCTGCCTTACCTGCGAAATCATTAAAAAGTTAAGGTAATCAAAAATTACTTAGAAGTGAATAACTAGAAATTGATTAATAATGCCTCAATTGCTTTGCAATTTATCGGTCATCCTGGTAGCAACATGATTGTGTTACTAGAAATGAGAAAATTAGTGTTTTCCATTTAATTCCAACTACCTTTATTGCCTATCTTGACAGATACGCGTATTTCGTTTACAATATGAGACTTCTTCAGTGTCGTGTACTAATAATTCGACTGATGATTGTATTAATTATATCACAATTAATGACATATTTGCAGCCAAAATGAAGGAGTTAGGCTAACATTACATCCCGTTACTTCAATTCATTTAACTTAGGACCGTGCATAGGATTCGTTCTCCTTTACAACTTGAAAATCGATCAACTGCCATTTGCTCAATTATCAGATGATGCCGATTTTTTTTTAAATTTGAATGTATTGTTTTTATTTTCAACCGGTTCAACCTCAACTAATGACGTCTTACAGAATGGGTGCAGAAGCCAAAGTCAAATTGAAGGAATGGGAACGTCCATTAATTACGTCACTGACTTTTTATAACCCCACCCCACCTCCTCCCTTGACACATTTTTTGTATGGACCTTCAACATTTTTTGTATGGATCGTCACATTTTCTGTGTACCAATTCGCGAATTAGTTTCAATTTTACTTAAACTTGGCAGATGGGAAAATAATCGATTAATCGATTAAAATTCCTTTGTGGTTGATCAACTAACTTTCGATAAGATGTCTGTCAAAATTGAGTTCCCTTCTGTCAGAAATAAGTCAGCTCGAGTAGCAGACTTAATCGATTATTTTCCATTCATCAAGTTTAAGTGAAAATTACAGTTAATTCCCGAATTGGGACACAGGGGTCCAACGTTAAGGTAGGAAAATGTTCTCTTGTAGTTGGGATTGTTGTTGATGTTGATTTGCAAGCGACGTTATAGTAATTGTTTACAGCAGATCTACCCTCTTGAAATGTTGGCACTGAACTGGTCTAAGAAAATGGCTCTATAGATATAAATTTGAGTCTATTTAAAGCTAAAAACTTATTAATGCTTTGTAGCTTGTCCGGATACACATTCCATTTTTTTTCAGGCAAAGACAGTCAACTAGAATAAATCGATATTTTCACTTTGTTGATAGTGTTGTTTTTATACATTTTCTCTATCACACTGGAATAGAAATAGAGCTTAAAATTAATCATTTCTTGCGGATTAAAAAGTAGGCATTTTTTGACTTCATTAAAATGCTTAGAATGTAGTCAAAAAATGACTACCTCAGAATTACCGTGTAGGTAAACAATGGTTAAGCGCATATTTAAGTGAAAAGTAAATAGGTAAGATTTGTGTTTTTTTCATTTGGATTTGTGGAAGTAAATAATAAATATTCTACTTAAATCAAGCGCAATACTATTGCGGCAAAGGCCAAGTTCATAATTCTTTTATAAATATAAAAAAAACATACACAGAACACAGATAAATTCGAATATTAAAAGAAACGCAGAACTAAACCCAATTGTACAACTTTTTCCCACAGTAAAATTAAGCGCAAGTACGGACACAATTATTAATAACAAACACTAAACGTAAGTAAATACAGATATTTTTGGAATCTAAAATAAATCTTAGGTACTTATGTGGTAGTACTGTTATTTAAATTTATTGAAACCGTTATCTTTTATATCTACCTATCAATTTGCATGTTTGTTTCTCTATTTGAAGGAATCTTATGACATTACATTTATAATAAACGGTGTTACGAAATCGGAAATTTGTTTGTTGTCTAGTTGCTTGCGCAAAAGTACATGGAAAACATCAATAATCTGAAAAGCGCCATCAACAAATGAATCTATTAGAAATAAAAAATGATAATCGCAACCCTTGAGATATGAAAATTATAGCATATTTTTTCCTCTAATTTCCAACATAGCGATTTATCTTTTCCCAAACAAAATGAGGACACTGTGAAATTAAAAAAATCTAAAGAACATGAACAAAAAAAGTCGAATCCTTACCCACCCATGATTAATAGTTATGTTTATTTCCGTGAAAATTCTTAAATTAGCTTAAAATTCTATCATGTAGAAAAATTGATTTGCTCATGCCACCGAAGTCGACATTTGCGTATTAAACTAATCCTCACTAATAAAAATGAAATGAGTAAAAAAAAATGTCATTTTCCAACGAATAATCCGAAGTCCATTTGAAGTAAGCAGTCCTAGTACAATCCTAGCTCAACGGTGAACTTCAAGTGTCATTCAACCAACTGCCAAAATTTGAAATGACCACGCTCAAATCAGCCTCTCTTTCATTTGTATTACTGTCCCTTTTTTTCTCACGGAAAAATTACTCAATTTTTGTAAAAATTGGAACAACTTAATTTATGAGTTGTTCCAATTTTTACGGAAATTTAGTAAATTTTCCGTGAGAAAAAAAGGAACAGTAATACAAATGAAAGAGAGGTTGTTTGAGCGTGAACCGCTAGCTAACATCCGAAGTGCAATTAAAGTAATAGGACGGAAAGTACGATTAAAGTTGGAACGGGGACTTGACTACCTCAATTGTACTTCAACTGTTCTTTGCTCCGCTATCTGGGCAGTAGCGATGCGCTGGTGCCTCCTGGGTAAATTTTTTTTATCTTGACAATCCAGCTGGAGAAAGGAGAAATCACATGAAACTTACGTGAATTTTTCAAAGGACCCGTTTTTCAGATTTTTCAAAGCAATTTTCATCAACATATTCAGGTGAAAGTCAGCTGAAATTTTCGTTTCAAGAATAGAGGGTCCATTTTTTGTATGCGCTTGTCGCGCCCGTACGCTCTTATGCGGGATTTTATAGGTTTTTCAGCTTGGTAAAATTTTTGCTACTCACCCTGGTTGGAAGCAGCTCTGATGCACAGTTCGGTCTACACACTTAGGTAATTACTACTTTTACGCCAGACGTAACTTATCTTTGACATTAATGGAGGAACGCAAACAAAAAAAAAACGTTATATAAAGCTATGTCTTTTGCAACCGAAACATGTGCAACGTCGCAAAAAGTGTGTCCGATTGTATAAATTTGAATTAATTGGTTTATTTCGACTGATTCTTATGTCGGGAAGGCCAGTTGCACGTATCGTTCTCAAGTCACAGATATTTGCATATATTTTTGGTGGTGTGTGGGATCTTATCGAATTGGGGAAGTTCTGCTCGCCTTCCCTGGATATGGAGTAATTCGAGAATACAAGTACGAGAATACTAACTCTTAGAAAACTATAAATTGACACGAAAAAGTAGAACACTTTGTCGAGGGATAGCGCAGCAATGGTCCAGACAAAAACGATCTTATCAAGGAGTTTGAACTGCCATAGTAACTATCATGATTCGAGTTTCCAATTGTAGTTCAAAAACAAATTTTCCAACGCATTTGATTGTTGTTTACATACATTTACTTACAAAAGGCTTATGTTTGACATGGTATAAATATCTTATCTCATGATACATGCAGCGTAAATATCTTAAATCACAATATTGCGAATTATCATCACTTCTCAAAATGGCTCAAAATGTTTAAATGAATGTTGCTATTTGATTTCTTCAGTTTTATGTTCCTATCATTTTTCCATTGAATTTACATTTCATTTTTCCTCCTTTGGGAAGTAATGGTTCAATCAATGAGATAAGAAAAAAAAAGCAAAAAAAGATTATCCACCTGAATATATTTAAATATAATTTAGAGTGTATTACGCGGTATCTTTCACCACAGAGAACAGACATCCAGGCTCGAACATTATTTTTCAAATTACTGTGTAAAACTTTAAAAGCAAACCGTAACATTAGTGCCGCCTAGCCTAGGTTTTACCAAACTAAAATTGACAAAGACCATCACATCTCGAGGCGCGCAGGTGGTGCCATCAACATACAATTCACCAAAACTAACGGAAACACGCCGTAATTTTAAAATGTCAGTTACAGAAATTTACACACTGAGTGCACTCCAGCTTGGGTGTCTGTTCTCTATGCTGTCAATTTATCGAATGTAAAAATTGCAAACAGCGCACACTCCGTAGTAAGGTGCATTTGTATATCAAAGTTTAACCTTCCTCGGTATAAAAAAACTGACATATAAGACATTAGGGTCAGTATTGACCCGGATTTCATCCCTTTCTAGAATTATGAAATTTCAACCTATACATAATATGTATACCCTATTTGAAAGGTTATGGTCTCAAGAGTGCATTGGTAGTGGGAAAACGGTAACAATGGCCACAATGATTTCAATGTAAGAACAAAATTGCAAACAAATCATTCCAGTCTCGTTGTAGAGAGTTGCCGTCTTCGACAAAGTTTCTCAGTATGCCATTTTTCGTCTTTTGCCTCAATCATAATAGTTCCAGATCATGCCGCAAAGATAGCGGATTGGCAAATATATGCCATCTCTGCGGTAACATCTAGAACTAATGTAATTATTTCAAATGTGTTTATTTTCAAATAGTGCATAAACATTGACTCGAAACTTTATTTGTTTATTTATTCATACTTGTAGCTTAAGGGTTGTCCTATCAAAATACTACAATCGGTGTTCAATGTTCTCGTACCACTTCCATATCAAAAAAAGAAAACTTTATGAAAAAAC
Organism: Aedes japonicus; assembly: GCA_034211315.2. Taxonomy (NCBI): domain Eukaryota; kingdom Metazoa; phylum Arthropoda; class Insecta; order Diptera; family Culicidae; genus Aedes; species Aedes japonicus. The sequence goes on along the minus strand of JASCZW010019754.1, from coordinate 3,729 downwards.
TAAACTTAATTAAAACCAATACTGACTTATTGACTTGCTGACCAACTGCCCATTCCATTGAGCCAGATCAAACATTCACGACTAGAAATTAGAAGAAAATTATTATGTTCATACAATGTGCAGAATTTCTTCAATGTCGACAGTACCGTAGTAATAACTCGACTTGCTAATAACTAAGTCGAGTTATTAGTTATTGAAGTAGATCTTAAGCTTCAGGTTGGCTCAGAAATTCTCGATGGGACGCAGCTGGTGGACGTTGGGCGGGTTCGCCGACTTGGGTACCCCATCGATATTCAGCCGCTTCATCTCCTCCAACGATCGCTTTGAGTAGTGGGCCGACGCCAGATCCGGCCAACAACTTCCGGCAGGCATTTCGTACTATAAATTTACCCGTTCACGGTCAGTCCGGAGCGAAAATAGAGCAGCTTTGACATCCCCTTTTCGCTGATTGTCAGCCACAGCAGTACCTGCTTGGTATGGTGTGTTTAATGAACTTCACCTCGGACCTCACTTCTTTCGTGGGGAAGTAAAATATCGAAGTGCCCTGCCAGACGTTGCCATCCAGGGTAAGATAAGTCTCGACGTCCATCACCACCGTCACGTCGCGAGTCGTCTGGAAAATCGAGTTGACCATCTTATTCAGCCGCAGCCACTGCGTTATTTTCTGCACCTCCGAAACCAGTGGACGTGACTTCCGCTTCCTGACATGTATGTTCATGTTTGCAAGGTACTTTGTCACTGTTTGGCCGGTTGAACCGATTTCCCAGCGAAGCACACGCAGCGATATAGCCACTTTCCCTCGATCATCCTTTGCAGCTTCTTATCGCTCAGAGTCGTCGTCGTCCGGAACCGGGCTTTTTTAAATGCTCTGATTGTTGTCCAATAGGGCCAAGATGTTATAAATGCCGGGACGGGCGTATCCGGCGTCCATAAAGTGCCGCACGATGTCCATTTTCGATGCGGCGAGGTACCGTTCTTTGAACGCGCACACTTCTGAACGGAGTTGCTTCACTGTTTTTGCCATCTCGATTAGAGTTCAACTGATCGAGCTGTCAAATTTTGTCTGCTGGCTCATGGGTTACTATGATTGAAAAATCATAAAAATCAGCAATTTTTGTCCATTTTTTTAATGCAAACGTTAGAACACTAAGTTTAGAGTTAGCAATGAGCAATTTGTGAAAGCAATAAGCTTGAAATACTTAAAAGAAGAATAGATACAGGTTTGAGTTTATTTAAAACTTAAAGATACATTTTATGTATGTACACCGTGTCCAATATATTCTCATACAAAGTAAAACTCTATTTATTTCAAATCGATAATCAAGATTTTATTGATTACTTTACCCATAATATTGCAATATAATACTAATCAACTACAGCATATGTTTTGGAATAACACCGCCCTTAACCTTCTTGACCAGCTCCAGACGTTTTTCGAAACTGTCACAAGCGGCACGCACGACTTCCATCTTCAGATCTGATGAACTTGGAGGCCATTCATTCTTGTCCAAAAAATCGTTCAAATTTCTCGGCACCAGCCCTGAACGAGATTTGCAGTATGCGATGGCGCTCCGTCCTGCTGAAACACATATTGATCATCTCCAAACACCTTTTGTACATATGGATCGAAAACTTTCTCAAAAACTTCCCTTTTATAATATACGGCATTCACTTTAACGCCTTTTTCGATGAAAACCAGTGGTAAGTTGCCTCGCTTGCAAATTACTCCCCAAACCATCACTGACGCAGCATTTTGGAACTCTCTGGAAGAGTTCTCAAAGAAAGAGCCAACAATCTGCCATTCTGGACATTGTGGGTTTGTTGCAAGACGAATAACTTGTCTTCGGAAAACATAAATTCTTCCCCACCGTGCCGCGTTAAAAGCAGACTTGCTCTTTCGAGTCGTTTCTGCTTGGAAGGTTCCGAAACTTCGTAAACCTTACGTTTCTTGAAAGCTTGGAATCCGAGGTCATTTTGCAGTATATTGTGCATTGACGATCTCGAAACATTCAGATCTGCGGCCATGCCACGTACAGAGCGCTGTGCTTTTCGTCTAATCCGTTCCCTGACCACCTTAACAACTCGTGCAGTGCGCACCGTACGAGTACGGCTGGATCTCTTCCGGTCATCCAACGTGCAGGTGTCACGGTACCTTCGGATGGTTCGGTACACAAAATTTCGATTTACTCCGAGGTTTTTTAAATTTCTGAAAATAGTGCCTGGGCGCTCATCTTTCAAAAACTTTGTTATCACCAAAGCACGAAATTCCGTAAATGCTAGTAAAAGATAAACACCGAATGAAAACAATCGGACATAACCTCAAAGCGTATGTATAAACATAGTGCAAAACTACACCAACACATACGTGAAGCATGTTGAGTAGTTGCACGACACCAATGCAAGGAAAAAGTGTATGAGAATATATTGGCCACGATGTAGATGTGTTACTGCTGTGTATCATAAGGTCTTTTTCTATTAACCACCCACACTTGTGCGTGGCCCCAACAGTATTCTTGCTGTTTGTTTAAATCGGTCGTCAAATTTCAACGTATTCTTGTGTTCCATAGAAATAAACCACCCACATTTGCCTTAGTTTTGCCTTTTTTTTCGAATTTACAGGGAAAATACAAAAAAAATGATCATCTCTGTTCTTCTCTGTTTCGCGGACTTTTTTTAACATTATTTTCATCCATCATTTGGGGGGGGAGAGGGGGGGGGGGGTATTAAATGCACTTTTCACGTGACATAATTAATGGACGTTCCCTTATAAGGGAACGTCCATTAATTACGTCACGCAAAAATTGCCTTTTTATAACACCCCCCCCTGTCACGTTTTTTGTATGGATCGTCACGTGTTCTCAAAGCCCCCCTTGCCCCCTACTGCGTGACGTAATTAGTGGACCTTCCCTAACATGTTTGTCGAAATATAATTTAAAACAATCTGGAAAAGGAAATAAATTTGAAAATCATCCTTAGCAGAAGCATCCCACTTTTTTTTACGTGAATGTCTGTTCCAGCGAAATAATGTATAAGTTGTGCTTGATAGGCCGGAAATCGACATCAAAGCCCCATGTTTTGGCATCCTTTCTAGAAGCATGAGTACTTTGGCATTCTGCACGTTACCCAAGTAGATTAATGCCATGTTGAATCTCACGAGCGGTGAGCCCTTCCTGTGTTCATAGCCGGGGCCTAGGCAGGAAGGAATGATCATCAATTTGGTGCCTTTTATTGTCACGATAGATTTCCTGCAGATGAAAGGTACGTATGTTATCCAGTTAAGGCTTTCTCCCCTCTTCGTTCTGGCTGTTTGCACACTATCTTAAATCGTTTTCCAATAGAGTGTATGGATTTTGAATGAAAGAATGGTTATGACAAAAAAAAAATATTTTCAATCTGTTTATCAAATTTTTGTTTGTGTATTACTTGAAAAAATATCGCCATAACTTTATTTTAGCCGGTTTCGTTTCCTTGGTTGGGTTGCTCATTTCGCTCAGAATAGTTCAAGCTGAACAATGCATTAGGTCCTAAGTAACATTGAAAGATTCTCTTTGTCGTCTTTCTCTTTCGTTGATAGCTTGTCTATTTAACGATTTGCTGCTGTTTTCGACGCATTGGATGCTGAATCACACTTTATACTACCGTACTGTTTGTTGAAAATACTTGAATATGTTTTTACATAGCCGTAGGAACGCCAAGAGAAAGTCGACAAAGAGAGTCTTTCAATGTTAC
>JASCZW010019753.1:0-13287 GCA_034211315.2 Aedes japonicus | reverse complement strand
CCTTCAAAAAAGTGATGAATGAGTGACTTTAAGAAAATTGTCTTTACCTTTTGAAAAATAATGTTAAAAATGTAAAATCGGTTTTTACACAATAAGAAGTAATATATATAATATATAATGTCAATTTGCAAAAAATGGCTATCTTGGAATTGAACTGAATCTTGGAAGGTCAAGATTGTTTGTTTCCTCTGTTCGGGACATAAACCACTGCAACCAGTAATTTGATCTATTGTAGTATATCCCGTATCTTTTGTTTAGTGCATGTCGATTTACCTCATCACTATTGGGAGACTATTGTTTTGTTGGCAATGAAGCGAATTTTATTGAAAGTTTCTTCTATTCAAACCCTTTGAAAAGTGAGAGCACTCTTCAAAAGCGCGCCCCTTTATCAGTCAAAATTGGATTCATTGCAAAGAAAGCAAAGCAATCAAAACCCTAGTTATAACCAATTCAAACTAAAGAACATCAAATAGGCAATAAGAGTTCACATAAATGAAGACTTACCATGTTTTACTTATTCTAAGCTTTAACCATCCCAAGTAGCACACTTCGATCATAGTTAGTTGTAGTAACTTGATTATGACTTAGCAAGTCATATTGATGTTATCTCAACTGAATGGTTACAAGTGTGCTACAAGGGATGTTATTCTTTCATCCTCGCACAATCGCAAAACGAGTATTGTCACTTTTCATAAGACATAAAATGTAATAAGATATGTTCCTTTGACTACAAAACCAAATATGTTCCCTAGTTTGAATTGATCCGGACAAGTGTTCGGTGGTAGATCTGATACCCCGTAATGCACCACGAAAATGTGATCTACCAGCGTTACTGGTCAAGATCAAGATTTGTTACAGAATGTGTAAAAGGTATGGGAAAAATTATGATAGAGGGGGGCTGATAAATCTAATGGAATAGTAGACGTCATATTTGATTCGTTTTTAAATGGGTATACATGGAGTCTTATCAGATTAGAAAATTTAGAAAACTTTGTAGCCGAAATATCTTTTTCTGAAATAGGTACAAAGCAGTGAGCCTGAGTAACAAGTATTGTCTTCACGTGGCTATAGAACTCCCCAAGTTCTTCTGACCTTTTAACATACTGTTTAGATGATATGAAGTAGAAACTCAGTTTTGTAATACTTTTATTTGTCTGTTCAACTGCCCAGTCATATAGTTCCCGAAGAATTCTGATTGTGTTTTCATAATCTTCTGCAAGGCTTGCTCTCTATGCCATTCGCTTGAGATTACCACCAATAGCATTACATGCACAGAAGAAAATAATTATTTTTAACAAGCGTGTAAAATTTCCCCTCGTTTAATTCCCTGCCAAAGGAAGCGTAAACAACGAAATTGTTTGCAATTTTTCATGGGCCATACAACAATGTTAACATTCTTCCATGCAACAGGCTAGATTCAGGCGTTACCTGGCTTTAATTTACACAAAATATCCCATTATTTTCGGCCAAATATAGCATTCCCTTTATGTGCATTAGATAAGGCAGAAAATTCAATGTTTCTTTTTATACATGGACTTGAAATTGCACACGCTGGCAAAGTTCTTTTTGTTCTTATAATGAGCCGCCGCTCCATCTGACATGAACATAATTTATGAATTTTATTTAATGAAATCCAGCAACTAGAAATTAGAAGAAAAATAAGTATCTTCCATTTAATTCCTACTACCTATGCTTATCTTCGACAGATACGCGTATTTCGTCTACAATGTGTAGACTTCTTCAGTATCTCGTACTAATAACTCGACTTATCAGTCTTAAGTCGAGTTATTAGTACGAGACACTGAAGAAGTCTACGCATTGTAGACGAAATACGCGTATCTGTCGAAGATAAGCATAGGTAGTTGGAATTAAATGGAAGATACTAATTTTTCTTCTAATTTCTAGTTACAGGTATTCCACTAAACAGCTCAAACCCTTTAGGAAATCTAGCAATTTTGATACACACAACTAAACTGCAATTGAGTCATGGGTCAATACATGAAATATTGTGATAAAGCTTTTGTTTTCCAATTTATTGTCCTTCTTGTAATATACTTCAAAGATTTGGTAATAAACAGGATCAGCCACCTGATTTAATTGTATTATCAATAAAGCTAAAAAATATATATTATTTTAAATAAGTCGTTTCCAAATAGTAGTCGTGATATTTTGCACATTCAAAGACCCTCAAAAATCCAAATTGTTATTAAAGTTAAAATTAAAAATGTCTTCTGTGAGGATTTAGGACCAAATTATAAGACGAGTTGGCGCTATACACGGTCAAAATTGGACATGAAAATTTGGTGGTAGAAACACTTTTATCCCTTAAAAATGCCCATCTCGCAATGCATGACGAACTTTTAGACAATTATATTGCTTACATTAAAATAAAAATGCGTTCAATTCTAAGATAGCAATTTTGCAAATTGATTTTAAACTTAAAAAAAAATTTCAGCGTGTAAGAATCGATTTCACAATTCTTATTTTTCATAAAAAGAAAGGACAATTTTTATTGAGTTATCTTCCTTTTTGAGTTATGTTGATTTAAAAAATCGATCATAAAACTTAAGCCCTTTTCAAATGGTAGTCTAGATAAGCTTAGAAAAAACAAAGTATGCAAACTTGCTTCAAAAGACATAATCTAACCACCCACAAAGTTTCATTAGATTCTGAGAGGGTGCTGTCAATCACAAAAGCGAGTTGGCGTGAAATTCGTCAGCTGTTTGATTTTGATACAAAGCTCACTCTTACGGTTAAATTGGCTCGAATGCCTGTTCTTAGTTTAAAATTCATTTCTCTTGTTTGCAATTGTAAATTTTGAATATTTCTCTTTATTGCTAGTGGAGAAATTGAACAAATCAACAGTAATTTTGAACAAACACTGATTACTAAGAGAATCGTGACGCACCTAACCCATTTAATATCGTCCTTAAACATCAGCGTTCGACGAGCTGGTAATTACCATTGTCATCAACACTTTGTCAGACAGGTCAAAGCCAGTTGCTAACATATCAAACAGGTTGATTCGAATCTGAACCTAGATTCCGAAACGATTCGTCTGACATATAATTCTCTTCTGTCACCCGCCCATTTATGGCATTTGTGTCAACAGCTTCATGGCCATTAAGTCGAGGCACCCGGGAGGATTTGGAAAAAATATCCAATTCAAACTTTCAACCAGCTGAACAAGACGTACCAGTTGATTGAATTAGCGACAGCTGATAGGATTATAACTATCATTACCCGCGATTCCACTTTAAAGGTTCCACTCACGAGCGACAGTCGATAGTTACGGATAACACTGCAGACCACAGCGAGATATTAGAAACCTGACGTGGCGAAATGGATTCGAACTAAGATGGAGAGATCATTAATTTGTGTTCATTTACACGCTCATTTATCTAATCAATCAACCGAACAGCGAGGTTCGCCGAACCAGAGTTGAAACAAATGGCACTCCGTTTCCAAATCTGCATCTGTCTTAGGTGTCTTGCACCCGGCATGATGTTAATTAGATTGATATAGGAAGATGTAAGAACAAAGCTACAAATCTAGTTGGAATTTTTGTATTATAGAGCTTAGCTCGTTGCGTTGATTGAAATGTAGAATGGGCGGTTGCATGTCATTGAGATCGATGTCAGTCCCAAGGTGGGTGTGGATTGGATTTTTTTATTTGCGACGTAAAGTGAATTTGTAGAACCGCTTCAACAGGTTGCAGAATATACCAAATCATGTTTTGGCCCCGGATTAGATTTACCCGGTACTATTGATTTTCAATCATTCAAACGGGTATCCAAGTGATATCAATTTCAGTTAAATTCACTAGCTGGCTTTTTTCAATTGCGTTTTGAATGTCGATATCAGTCTATGAAAATTATTAAAAAGATTATACTTCAAATTCAATGTTTTAAGTTTATCATTTAAATTGATTGCAAGTTGATTTTTCATGATTAAGGGATAGCTGTTGAAATCATTCTTCGAAAGGAATTCATATAATTTTTCTCATCAGTTCAATAAGTTCAATTGAATCAAATCAATTTTGCTATTCGATCATTACATTAGAAATTTTACCCTAAAAGTTTTTTTTAAATTATATATGGTAGTGTTAATTTTTCCGATTTAGCTAATCTCACTAATGCTTATACTAATTTCACTAATACTCTACTGTAATAAGTACACGACACTGAACAAGTCTGCACATGGAGACAATATATGCGTATCTGTCAAGATTGTGATCAGAATGTGTTATAAGATAAAAATAACTAAAAATTATCATATTAAATCACATGGAAAGAGAGGCAAGGTGTAATTTCTGTTTAAGGAGCGATGGATTACTTAGAATTTATTGAATTTGATGATTGTTTGAAATAATACCAAACAGTTGCATACTGACTAAACATTTTCACCTAATTTCAACCGTTGCTCACACTGCTATTGAGTACCCGATACTTCCCGAAAGCCTCCCTACTATTTTGATAGCACTTAGAGCAGCGTCCGGCACGGTCTGAGGTAGAAATAATCATACTACAATTTAAGCAACTACTCAATGCGTGGATGTGGGTAGCATTGGTTTATAACAGAGTCAAGTTTGAATGGTCGAAACCCGTTGATGTACGATGATATATTGCGACTTACGTTCCTGTCGGTTGATTGTCGGTTTGCGGACGACATCAACCTACATATCCATGGTGAATCTATATAAGAGGTGGAGTTAACGACCACATCCTGAAATGGAAGGATTGATGCGCTAGAACTAGATGGCTTGTTAAGAAAGGCGTGTCACTCTCGCTGAAACTGTTCGGGTTGAATTCACAGTATCACAATCGAATCGGTATGAAAAGAAAATGATACTGTTTGTTCCTTCCTAGACGCCAGTTGTCATACCACTCCGTTGTCTAATTCTAGCTTGAGTGATTCCCTGATACTTCCTACCTTCCCAATATGAATTCATAATTATAAAGTAGTATGTAGTAAATGAATATTATAATGATATTAAAATTATAATAACAATTCCATTTAAAATTACCAGTCTACAAATTGCTGTCTTGATGCAACTTTAGAAAGCCTTACGTATTTCGAATCTGGAAGTTAAGACAATGTAGGAACGAGAGAAAAAAAAGATTGATACAAAAATGAACCTGTCTGTCTGTCTGTATTGTCTGTCTGAACCTTATGGATTCGGAGACAACTGAACCGATCGGCGTGAAAATTTGTATGCAGAGGTTTTTGGGGCTGAGAAAGGTTCTTATGATAGTAATCTAGTATAAGATTAGAGATTAGATTGAGAAAGGTTCTTATGATAGTAAAAGACCCCTTCCCATTCTGAAAGAGGGGGGAAGGGGCTTTTATACAAATGAAACATAAGTTTCTGCTTAACTCAAGTAGTAATCAAGCAAATGGAAACAAATTTGGCAGGTGGAGGTTTTTGAAGGCAAGAAATGTTTCTACGGTGGTTCGAAACCCTTCCTCTCTTTATAAGAAGGGGATCTCATACAGATGAAACACAAATTTAAACCAGAGACCGAAATGTTCACCTACTTGAGAAGAGAAACGTCATTTTTCACCCGCTATAGCTATGAGAAGAGAAACGTCATTTTTCACCCGCTTGGAGCAACAAATGAGAATGTGGAAGTGAGAACTATAATACGCTCACAGCAGTTTTCCACGAGAAAAGCAACGGCGTTTATAATTTTCGGAGAGCATGAGTAGCTGATAAATCGTTTCTTTTTCAGTGAATCCTAGATTCCGATAGTTATTTTTCACTTACTTTTTGACACCATAAAATGCACTCGTCTTCATACTTGTTTTATTCTGATGTTATAATGCTATAATGATGGTCCATGGCGGTACCAATGTGCACCGACTTGGCCTTATTTTCGACTTTTGCTCCTCGTATACGATCTAAGCATGTTTTCAGTGAAATATGTGACATGAGAAAATATGTTCGTTGAATTTTGGAGAGAGATAGGGTATGTGTCCCTTGACTCAGCCTATTATGCAGCCAGCGATCACATTTTTCATCATAACTCATAAAGTTTCTAAGCTGTAAGCGAGATTCAACTAGTTATACACTTGCTAAGATAAGTTTGATAAGAAATGTGGTAGCATGTATCACTAAAAGTTACACAACAATTTTTATAATGCCATAAACTTTCGATGGATGTGGATTTAATGTCGGTCTATAAGCACCAAATTGGGTCTATTCGTGGATGCAACTTCGTCCCATTGAATGGATTTATTACTAAATGCAGTCTTTGTACGGTTTTTTTTTCTAATTTAATGAATTAAGGAATTGCCAGCTGTATTCGATTTACATAATACAACATTTCACAAAACAAACTAAAGTAAAACTGCCTCGAAGCACTTAAGTGATGTTCATATATGATTTTTCAGCCTTTCAATGATGAAAACATTATAATTCACTATACACTGATTTTGTTCCATTGGATTGTGTTAAAATGAGCCACTTGAATATAAACAACTGCAAATCCAGGTATTTCCACTTGAAATTTTACCAATAACAACATTTTTACTACGTTATTGATACAACAGGCCACAGTTGGGAACATACAAAAAAAATATGTCCCCAACATTGGGTCTACGATTTTCTTGTAAAATCGTTGTTATCTTTGCTATGCTGAACAGTAAGTTTGCAACATTGTAACTATGTTCTGCACATCCAGACTGCATTACTTGCTTTTTCGATTCAATGAAGCCAAATTTGGATCACTTGAAATCGTGTAGATCATCGCATTCAGCATAACCTAGTAAAATCGCAGTGCCCCAAAAGCTCAAGAAACCGAAAATTACGCGGAAGTGAACAACTTTAAGATGATTAATATTGTCTCAATTGCTTCGGATTACATATATCATGCCAAAAGCAACATGATTGTGTTGATTATGGCTAAATTAATGACACATTTGGTACATAGGCCGAATGAAGAATGAGCTAACATTACATCCCTTACCCTATTTTCGCATATGCAGAGAAAGGATAATGAATTATCGGTGAAATAGGAGAGATAAGAAATGTGAACGGCTCGTTACTCATCCAAAACCTGCTTGAGAGAGAGCATGGTTTTCACCCAGCTGAGCGAGAATTTCGATCTCTGATTTAAACCAATCATGAAAATTATCCCTACTGTTATAAAAATGTGATTGCAGGGGTTTTTGGCTCTGGAAAAGTTTCTCATGATGGATCGTGACTCCCTCCCCTCCGTCTGAAAGAGGGGTTCTTATAAAATAAAACACAAATTTCAACATAATTAGAGAACTAATCAAGAAAATGGAACCAAATTTGACATGTAGGGATTTTTGGAGGCTGATTTTTTTTCTTAGGTGATTCGAGACGCCTCTAGAAGCGGGGGGGAGGCTCTTTCAATCAAAAGAAACAGCAACTTTAACCAAACACGAGAATTATCAATGCTACTAAAACACAAAATATGTATTTCTCGGATAGGCAGCATGTTCTGACAGAAGTTTGAACCCCTTCTTAATCAAGAATGGGGGGTACTTGAGTTACTCTCAGTGCTACAGTATGCACTAGAAGTTCATCTAAGGTTACGCAAGAGAAAATTACATTCAAACTGACAGGAAGATAAACGCTTTGTCTATGAAATGCTTTTACACAGAAAGATAAACCGGGAGAAACGATCGGTCCAAAGGATAAATTAAAAACACAAATCTTCGTTTTTTTTTTGCAGAAATTAAACACATTAGCAAACGAAAATATTCAAACGAAATTCATTTCAAAACAAAAAAAATATGAATGCGCCAGTTCCATTAAATTTTTATTCATTTAGTTGCAGTTGCTCGCAATGGGTTCAGCTAGTATATGAATAAAAATGATTTTTTGTCTGACCTTCGTAGACTTGGAGACTACTGAACGGCAAACATACTTTTGCATATAAAAACTAATAAATGATACATTAAAAACTTAAAATCGTTCCACAAAAAACGCATTCATGACCCATAAAACTCTGGTCCATATCCGTAATAAAATGGATATGATCCATAAAATTTATCAATGTGATCCATAATTTATTCAAAATTTAGCAATAAAATGTCAACAAAGTACCGTTATATATCTAGGGTATGATCAATAAAATTGTATGGATTACCCATAAACATATAGCGAATGTTCCATAAAAGGTTTAATATCATTCCTTATAGTTGTAAAATTGATCCACAGAATGTAACATTTGTGCACTAAAATACGTGCACATGATTCATAAATTATTAAAAATGTTCCACAAATAAATTGTCTATGATCCATAAAACAATGAATAATAATCTATAAACTCATATAAATGATCCGTAGCAAATTATTTTTATAGAAAATTTTCTTAACTACAATTTTTTCAAACATTAGTTTTCAGAAGAAAAAAAATCAAACAGCTCCTCAGTTAGACACACTATATTGTACAATGTGACATAGTAGCCACGATTTGTTATGATGTACTCCAAGTGCTAGAACTATCAATGTTGCCTGCTGAGCAGTTGACGATTGAAGAACTAAGGAAGTAGAAAGCGGTCGAAGTTTCCGATATCGTATTCAAGTTAACGACTGATTCAAGCATTTGCCCGGTATAATGCAAACGGAGGATGTTTTTTGTAGTTAGGTCCGACGAGCGATAGCGAGTTGGACGGCAAGCGTTTGCCCGGCATAATTTTATAAAAAAAAATCTTAAATAACAGTTTGATCAAGCCTTAAATTTGACATGTAGAGTAACTGTCCCCATATTAATCTCATTGTTCCTTTATTCATCCTACGATGAATCAAACAATTGGGCAGTTGAAGGATCGGTTTTGTTTTCTAATAATGTTTGCTTACTTTTAATAACAACAACAAACATTACTAACTAATCCTGTCACCTGTTTATTGTATAATTTCAAGTAGGATAAATTGCAAAGTGATGAGATTAATATAGGAAAATCTTCCCTAGTTCGTTACATGCAAACTTTAACAAATTTATTGGGAAACATGTGTCGCAGTTGCGGTCGTAAAAGAACGTGAAATCGTGAAAGTAAATCAGCTCTCTGAAAAATTTAAAATCTTCTAAAAAGCAATCCTTCTTTAATAGCAATATTTGAACCGCATAGCTAAAGAAACGGACATGTTAATAGATCTGAGTAGTAGCGCAGTCAAGGATCAATTCCCCCGTAGCCAAAATTTAAAAAAATATAAACTCAACATTGCAATAATTCTGGCACAATTTATGGATCCTACATATTATTTTAAATGCCCAAAGTTTATTTCCTATGGGCCATATTTAGAAGCTTGTGGTTAAGTTTTCAAAACTATCATGGATCATTGACGATTGGATCAATAATTTATTGATCATGTGTGTATATTTAAGTTCAAAAACGTTACATTCTAAGGATCAATTTTACAACTTTAAGGAATGATATTGAACCTTTTATGGAACATTTGCTATATTTTTATGGGTAATCCGTACAATTCTATTGATCATACCCTAGATATATACGGTACTTTTTTGACATTTTATTGCTAAATTTTATATAAATTATGGATCACATTGATAAATGTTATGGATCATATCCATTTTATTATGGATATTGACCACAGTTTAATGGGTCATGAATACGTTTTTTATGGAATGAATTTCAATTTTTAATGGATCATTTTTTCAGTTTAAAGGTGCAAACTTAGGGCTGCCCTACTGAACCGATAGGCATCGATTTGTATGCAGGGGTTCTTGATGCCGGAGAAAGTTCATATGATGGTTTGAGTCCCCTCCCTCTTCTGAAAGGGATCGCTCCCATACAAATGAAACACTGGATTCTGCATAATTCGAGAACTAACCAAACAAATGGAACCAAATTTGGCATGTAGGAGTTTTTGAAAGAATAAAATGTTTCTATGGTAGTCTGATTTCCTTTGCAGGAAGGGTCAGGGGTATCAGACTACCATTTTTTTTTCGCCCCAACAAAAAAATGGTAGTCTGATACCCCTGACCCTTCCTGCAAAGGAAATAAAACACAAAATTCTGCATTACTCGGGAACTAATCAAATAAATGGAACCAAATTTGGTAGGTGGAGGTTTTTCAACGCAAAAAATGTTTCTAATCAAATTCATACAAATTCTGCATACGTTTCTGCATAACTCAAGAACTAATCAAGCAAATGGAACGTTACTTGGAAAGTGGAGGTTTTTGAAAGCCTTGGGGCCTCGGTTAGCGTAGTCGGCAAATGCACGGTCTACAATGTCGGAGGCGGCTGGTTCGATTGCCGACCAGTGTGGGAATTTTTCAAGTTGAAAATATTCTCGACTACTCTGGGCATAAAGTATAGTTGTGCTTGCCACACAATTTATAAATTAATGCATTGTTGTTGGCAAAGCAAGCTCTTAATTAATAACTGTGGAAGTGCACTTAGAACACCAAGTTGAGAAGCAGGCAAAAACTTGTTTGATGAGCGTCAAAAAAGCCAAGAGGAAGAAGAATAAGAAAGTTTTTGAAAGCTTAAAATGTTTCTACAGTGGTTTGAGAACCCTCCGCTCTCAGGAAGGGGAGAGAGGTGGATGGAAGGGGGGGGGGGGGAGGGTGAATGCAAATAAATCACAAATGTTTGCATAACTTGAGAACTAATCAAGCAAATGCAGCCAAATTTGGCTGGTGGAGATTTTTGAAGGCAAGAATGTTTCTATGCTGGTTTGAGATCCTTCCGCCATTTGAAAGGGGGGCTCCAATACAAATAAAACATTTTTTCTTTGCATAACTCGAGAACACATCTAGCAAATGGAATCAAATTTAGCAAGTGGAGGTTTTTTGAAAGCAAGAAATGATTCTATAGTAGTTATTGTAGGCTCTCATACAAATGAAACACAAATTTCTGCACAACTCGGGAACTATTCAACTAAATGAAGTCGAGTTATTATTACGAGACACTGAAGAAGTCTGCACATTGTAGACGAAATACGCGTATCTGTAAAGATAAGCAAAGGTAGTTGGAATTAAATGGAAAATAATAATTTTCTTCTAATTTTTAGTTACAGGTATTCCACTAAACAGCTCAAACCCTCTAGGATTTAAATTAGATGTTATATGTTATATGCTGAAAAGCTAAAACAACAGATTGAGCCTTCAATGCCTGGCACGTTGCTCTAGGCATTTGAGATTTAAGATTATTCACAACCGTGCTGAAATTATTAATTGAATCAAGCTGAACAATGCATTAGGTCCTAAGTAACATTGAGAGACTCTATTCACCGACTTTCTCTTTGCGTTCCTCCGGCTATGTAAAAACATGTTCAATTATTTTGAACTCACAGGAGGTGATATAAAGTGTAATTAAGGATTCAATACCTCAAAAACATCAGCAAATCGTTTGAAAGAAAAACTTTTAACGAAAAAGAAAGTCGACGAAGAGAATCTCTCAATGTTACTTAGGACGTAATGCATTGTTCAGCTTTTAATGTGAATGGAAAATAATATGATGTGATTTACAGGTATGGGTATACAAATTGGTGTATTGGTACCCGATCTTCAGTCGCACCCCGCACTTCACTCTTGTCAGAATGACAGCGTTGCCCAGGCAACGCCAATCAGCGTCTGTTTTAGCTAACAGTCTTTTGTGATCATATGACTCGTGGAGGCGTGAGGTAGGGACTTTTGAGGACCAGCGGTTGGTTGCACCCTCCTTCGAAGTTGTCAACTCACCATTTGAAGCCCTAGTGAAGATGACGCCCATTGTCATCATCATAAAAGAGGACGTAGAGTGCTCTAAGCAGCGTGCTCCAACAAGAGGTATTCGGAAGACCATTAGAGCTGCATCTATAGTCAAATGGCAGGGAATAGACTGGAATGTAATAGATCCTCCAAAGATCGGTATACCCATCGACTAATTTCAGAGTTATCCGGATGGGCCGGTCGGTGACATGGTGAAGTAAGCTTGAACTTGATGCAGATGCTGTCAGGCTATGGCAGATTTAGACAGTACCTGTATAAGTGAAGAAACACCGAGTCCTCTGCAGGTCAGCGGTGCGCGGTTGCAACGGAAAACGCATAACAAGTTTTCTTCACACGTCCTCACTTGGATGGCACAAGAAACGGCATGATGACGAAGAGTGACCTGAAATAACCCTGGAAAACCTTGTCCACAGTATGTGTTCGGATGACTTATGAAACGCTGTAAGTGAAGTACTCCTAAATGACATAGATGCCGGACCAGGAACCTATCACCACCTAGAATTCATACGGAAATTTCAATCGGATTGCAACAGCTTCACAATTGGGTGTACTTCACTTTTCAGAATACTAATATAACAGCAGCATAGCATAATACACTGGACTTAATCACAATGTCACCGCCATGATTTTTTGATATGTATGAATATGTAATTACCTATCATTAAATAAAATTCTTGTAAAATGTTCTTCGATAAGTTACCAATCAAGCCAGCGTAAAATCATTTAGACTTCTGGGACTATTTACATTTCAGTGCTAAGATAATTAGTGGTGGCTCATATCAGGGATATAACCGCAAGGTTCACGTAGGACCGCGTTGGTTTATAGTCATAATGGTCATCTAATTTATATGTATGATTATTTGGCTAAAATAATTCCAAAAATTTGATCTGGACCCGGCCCTTCTGATGAATTTTGATGCATACTGAACTTTCATGACCCTCATTGTGACCCCACTCTGGGTCAGGCTATTCAACGCTAGTATATAGCACGCGAGACGAACCGAAATGATTTCATAAGGGACGAATGGCCTTTTTTCTATTGCTCGAAATCTTATCATTGTATTAGATAGACATGGAAAGCGGTAACTGTCAGATTTACCGGTCTTACAAGATTCTGTTTTCCATATCACAACCCTGTTCCCTGAAGATAAGCTTGCTGTCTATTGTCGTTGTGTTGTTTAGGCTAATTTTACAATCCTCATGCGGAACAAGTTTGGGAGAGTTGGAGTGTGGAAATAGGATGACCTGGGTCTTCACCGCATTGATGCAGATCTTCCATTCAGTGAAGTATTCAGACAGAACATTCAGGCTTCGCTGTAGTTCCGCTGTAAGCGCTCTTATTACCCTACCATTGTGGACGACTGCGGTATCATCGGCAAACAACGACAGAGATCCATTTTCAGGGAGCGGGGGTATGTCCGAGGTTAATAGGTTGAACAGAAGTGGACCTAGTATACTGCCCTGCGGAACACTGGTGAAAATCTCCTGTGCATCGGAAACTGCACCTTACAACGAAACCGGAATGTCCTGTCCGTCAGATAATTTAACATTTCGATCCTCTCAGACTACTGCTTA
>JASCZW010019752.1:0-13274 GCA_034211315.2 Aedes japonicus | reverse complement strand
GTGGTAAAGTGTAATTTGTTTTACAATAACGTGAAGAAAATGAGGAATTGTGCTAGTTTTCGGTATAGATATGTGGTTGGCTGGAGGCACATTTTCAGCGAGACCGGAGAACCATCTTTTGGCATGGGAGTCAAAACAGTAACTTTGTACGGTCGGATTTCCGTTCAAATCAGAATCATGATGAGGACCAACGGAGCGTCATCAAGATAAGTAGACGTCCATTAAATGTCTTACATTATATTAAAATTTTCTTGCCCATTGCACCATGTAAATTTTTCCATCGTTGCCATAGAGACGCATGTTTTTGTCTGTCTCGCTCTGCGGAGTGTTTCAAAATATAACCTTTTTTGCAAAAACTTTGATGACCCGGCAGAATGGCTTTCCGCTGAACCATCTTGCTATATTAAAAATTGAGTCATTGTTTCCGTTTCCTCTTTCTCACGGATTTGTTTCCTTGTTGCCTACACTGCATTGGTGACGACGAGTTTCTCTTAGCCGGGAGACTCCGTATGTGAGAGACGCACCTGGCAGGAGTCTCATGTTTCCAGGTGGCTCTGCAAGCATAAAAAATGTTGTCTATGTACCGTGCTGTACCTGGACGTGTTATTTAGGGTTGGAACCCAACCCAAACACCCAACACACAAAAACGCCACGGCCCATACACGGTACGGTGTGAAGAAAACCCGGCACAAATTGTCAACACCAATGGAAAATCCCTTTATGTTGCACACAGGAAAAGTTGGATTTTGAATATTGGGTCCAGTAAAAAATAATCTTTTAGGAAAACTACCTATATTAGGTCAATACTCACCAACAGGTGGCAATCAGCATTTGTTTATATGGAGCTAGAAGTGAACTATTGTGTCTGTTAATATTCCTTTTGATTTCTATTGTTGGCTCTACCGTTGCTCCTCTTATTATGTTATACTTTTATGTTGTTATATTGATTATAATAATTATAAATATGTCAATAAACAACATAAAAGTATCAATCAAACTATTGCTTTAGAATTATGAACCACCCATTTCCATTTTCATTGAACTAATTAGCTCAAAGTACTCATTAAAATTATGGCTGCTTACCAAAACCATGTGACGAGAGGAAAGAGCAACATGAGAAGAATTAAAGTCTCATTTCAGCAATAATATTTATTTATTTTGTTTTCAGCATTGCATAGTGATTACTTTATAAACTCACATATTGAATTTATATTGGAAGTAACACAGCATTTGAACATTTGGAATACCACGATATCATCATGTAATGACCTAAGTCTAAGTATAAATTTAATCGACTAAACAATTCTTAGTAATTGCAGTTTTACTTTATATAACAAATGAGATCCTACAATTATACGCTACTAGCTGACCCGGCGAACTTTGTTCCGCTCTAGCCGATTTTTATGATTCAAAGAATTCCGAGCATTTATGTTTTAATTTTTTTTTCTTGGGTAACTTCAAGCCATGCTTGGCTTGTTTGTCACTTATTTTTTTTTATCGTTCATTCGCGATCGATAACAGATTACGACACCCGAGTTTTATATATTGATTGCATGAAACACTTTTCGTTTGAATTTGGAAGGTAAATTGTTTGAAATAAGTGGAATTCTTGGAATGAACACTTCCTCGCCCTTGAATTAGCCTTTGAGTATCATTGCTTGAGTTGCTTTACACAGAAATTACACAATTTCAGTCGTAAATTATATGGTAGTAATCCTGGTAAGTCCACTGAACTCAGGTATTCCGTTGGGTAATTTGTTGCTTCGTCCAGATTAGTCACACAATCAATTGAGTTGAATGAACGTAACTGTCCAGAAAATTCATTTTGAATTACGAAATTCAAATCATTGACATTCTTATTTTTCGCTGTCAAAATCCTACGTGCTCTCCGATTGGTTGTGATTTGTGTCCGTTTTGGTTCTCATAATTTTGGAAGATCTTTGGGAAAACACTCATAATGAGTTCCTCTTTCGTCGTTGTGATATGGAAGAAATTCGGAAGAAACGAAATCAATCCGGTGGAAACGTCAAGAGGTGTACTTCTTCATTCCTAATCGCCAACAATTGATTCGAAAAAATTTCGGCATACGGCATGCGTCAACTATAGCTTCTTTACATATCGCCACAAATAAGAAAGCTTAAAGTAAGCGTTGATTTCAGCCGCTGCCGGTGATCGTGAAATCTATCTGTCAATTGTCTGTTTGTCAAAAATCACCTGCTAACAAAATCATGGCGTCTCCAAAAGGTCCTGTGTTACTGCGCAGATCTTGCATAGTTTCGTCCCAGATGACGATCTTACAACATTGCAACACTTTTGCCATTGCCGAATTCTTCCGAATGATGCATGTCGATTTGTCAGTCAATTGGAGATTCAACGCAGAATGAGCCGTTTGAATGCCTTCCAACAATGTGGCCGCAATCCCTGAAGAGGCAACCGGAAGAGCAATTTCTGATCTTGAACGAACCGAAGCCAATAGTAATGAAATAAGGTGCGTTTTGCCCGTTCCGCTTGGTGCATCGATTAAAAAAATGCCTCCGTTTCGGGGGTCAACCACTTTCATCCAAGTGTCGTAAACCTCCTTTTGCCGAGGAGTCAACAACGGTACGTTTGTTCGAACCACCTGTCTCGAAGCGTTTTGATGTATTCTTGATCTTGCTCCAACTCTCGTTGGAATGCATTGTGAATTGCACGATTTGGTGTTCAATAGATTATTGCACGAAGGCGTCATCAATGCAGTTTTGACAGTTCAGGGAGCTTGTTTATGTGGACTTAGAATATTTTCGGTGAGATCGGTTTGAGATTTTGTGCTCAGAATTTGTTGCGATTGAATTAAACTTGCCGGAAAACAGACACCAGTGCTTATTTTTACATCATTTCCTGAATCTAATCCTACAGAATCCGGAAAAAGCCAATGAAAAATTTCGTTTGAGCACACCTTGCAATCAAGCTCCCTGAACTGTCAAAAAAGTGAGGTTAATAGATTCGATGCAATGATCTATTTGGACAACAAACTGCCGCGCATAAGCGAACACATGTCTTCGATCAAAATTAGCGACTCGTTGCGAATCTCATCGTTAATTTCCAGTTCGTAATTTGTGTGGTTGTGGGAGCTCTATGTAAAACATCATTAACCATGTCATGGAACATTTTCGACGGTGCATCCCAGGTATTATGGCGTTTCAGAGTATAAAAGTGTTCTGGCAAATGAATTACTCTGGCAAATCTTGAAAAAACTGCAATGTCGTGGTAAGTTGTCAACTGGCTCTATGGGCTGCGTTTGCTTCCGTGAAGTAGACACGTCTATTTTTAAAGTGGACAGCCAAAAAACAACATTCAGGTAGCGTTCGTGAATCGGGAATGAGAAAATCCGCCATATCGCCTCTACTACTCACGCAACGGCCCAATTGATATCACGTCACTTTTTCGTTAGCATCTGGAATTCCAACAACTGCCATATCGCGGCCCTTGTTCATGTATTTGCAAACGAACTTAAATGAATTGGTCAAGTATCAAGTGCTGAGATATATTCGTCCATTTCGGGTTGCAAGTAAATGTGATGAATAAGACGCCCATAATTCCTCATGTAGGCTGCAAAATTGCGCAATGTCAACGTCATCTACGTTCTATGTCAAGGATAACTCGATCAAAACAAAAAAACTAACATTATGTATTGAGAATCTATCATTTTCGAAGTTTTCATTGTTCTCATAATTTTTACCAACTTTCTCTTCTTATAAATGTTCCTTGAGCGTAGCCGGACAGGACAAAACAAAAGCAACATAAATCGGACGATCCGTTCTCGAGTTATGCGCGGTCTTACGTATGCCACTCTGTTTTATATATATAGATATATTGTTCCAAATTAAGGTTTCTGTTAAGTTTAATTTCAGGTAACTGTGGTAATACAAATACGTAGAGTTTCTATTATATTGAATCCAGCTCGTTTTATAGATTTTCCTTCACGTTTGATGCCACGTAGTGGGCCTGGTTGTTTTGACGCTTGTTGTATGTCATTGATGTGCTGCAAGCATCAATATTAAAAGAAAAAAAAATCAACGTCATCTAGCCCAGTTGTTTCCAGGATGCTTTCTCGTACTGGCTGCGTTTGTATTGGATTAGATTAGAATAGATCAGTGACCAACCAGTGGATGTCCAGTTGAACCAGTGGAACCACTACATATGGTGGTGCAAGGAGACGGAACAAAACATCGACATTTTGAATGAACTATTCTTTATTCTTTGAATGACCTATCATTTCAGGTCATCCATGGAGTTCCAAGTTTTTAAAGTATATATTTTTTTATCGTGGCTATGATACATTGTCTAAACTTTCATATTCATAGTAGATACACGGAAACTTCTACAATTGCAGCAGGACAACAATCTGCAGATATGTGTAATAGTTGTTATCAGTTTAAATTACAGCTTCCCTTCATTATGTTTTATATACTTTTCTTTATGACATTGCAAATTGAATTTTTATTATTATTATTATAAATACCATAATTATTATTTCTATTATTTTTACCTCGGAGCGTATGGTACGGTATGTCAACGCATCCTTCCTCCCCAGTGGATTCACAAAATGCGTTGTGGTTCAATTCTATTCATTTGAATCCAATTCATTGTAAAGAATCATCTTTTGCGGTTAACGCAACGCAGTAGGGCTGGCCGCTTTGACGCTTGAATCATGTCTTTGATATGCTGCAAGCATCAATGTTGACAAAACAAATAATTGGGCGTTATCTAACCCAATTATTTCCAGGATGCTTTCCCGTACTGGCTGCGTTTGTATTAGATTAGATTAGATTAGATTATGATCACATCACTTATCAAGGTGAATCCCGATCCATCGAGCCCTACCCTAGTAACATAGAAAACCCTCCTGTGACCTTTGTGGGGATGCAGAGGTAAACACGGTCCCTTAACAGCAAAGGTCACACTAACTTTCCTTCCCTATTCCCAACTGATTGCAAGGACGTGGCCGGCGCCGTTATTGATTATTAAAGAAATTGAGTCACTGAAACGTGTACAGTGAGAATGGTCGGTTACTCCCAGCCCCATTCAATTGGTTCATTGTGCAATTTCATTGATTCTGATCAATCACGGAGTAGCAACCATCGATACGTGCAGTCAGTCAAGCTAAGCTAAGCTAAGCTAAGCTAAGCAAGCCGATCCCAGAAAAATAAGTCAGAAGTAATTGTTTACAAATGTTACTTTCGACCTTTTGACTATTTTGTCTAGACTTAAACTTAGTCAATTTCAATACATTCCTACAAATTGAATTAATCGATTTATTCTTGTTTCCTCGTGTATCTTGTTAAAATCACAAACGAGCGCTAAAGCTTCTGTGACCTTATTGAATTTTCAAGTTGAGCGCAGTCAATATGACAATTAGGCTGAAAGTCTCATTAATAAAGACAAAACAAACAAACAACAATTGTGCTTAATAACAAACATGATATGCCAAAAGAGAAGAAGAAATAATCTTCTTACTCATGCAAATACACACATCTTCAGCTATACATTAATTATTCTCGGCCGCAACCCGAATGTGCCAACATGGTCCAATAAAGTCCGAAATTTTAATGAAGACACCTATCCCTTCTCCGTTTCACTGAAATATACACCCATCTAAAAAAAAACACTAATTTAAACTTTTCCTTCCCTTTTCTCATCATACACCAGGACGGACTGACCAGTGCACCATCAGGAGGACATCGTGTAGAGAGATTTATTGAAAAGGAATACCCCCCTCTCGGTCAACCCCGCATCGCCCTCGCAGCGGTTGGCGTCCAGCATCACAACTTTCCACCGGTTGGCCGGCACCGACACCGAAACGGGAGCAAAAATCCCAGGCTCACCTTTGTCAGGTCCGCCGATTCGGACACGCTTAGATGGCTTCGTAGCAACCGTCCAAGCAACCACATAAAATTTTAATCTTTACTGAATAGACGACGACGACAGACTTACGTATCCATGACGGTGTTATTAACGGGGCAGGCTTCGGAACTCGTCGAAAGCGTCGGTGGTCGCAAGGCGTCGAACGCCGGAATGGAAAACCGAATGTGAAACGTTCCTTTCGGCGAAGTGGGATTCATTAAAAGCGGGTGTCAAAAGTTTTCGTCGGAAAACGGCTGTGTCCGGAAATTTGAAATGCGGTCCCGTTACGGCGAAGCGGGCCGGAGTCGGCCATCGCTGGGCGAATGATGGGATTTTGTGTGTGAGCGTGTGTAAAGTCGGTGCTGGGAAGCGGATCTGAAACACCTGGCCGAAAATAGACTCGCGCAAATCAACGGCGGGGAATTGATTTACTTTTTTTGTCCTTTTTCAAGTGAGAAGTCGCGAAAATAAATAGAATCCAAATTGAATTCCGTTTGCTGACGCGTCCTAGAACCCGCAACCTGAGTGAATATTTTCACGGAAAATACATTCCGACTAAATTGCGACAGTTTGGAGGAAGAAATCTACAGATTAAAGTGAATTACAAAAGTGGCGTTGCTCCTGCATTTGAATTGAAAATTAACCAGTGAGTGTTTTGATAATTTGGACCAAGTTCCGCGAAAGTGAAAATAAGTCGTTTTTGATCACTGTTAGGCAGAGAGCAGTGCCAGGGGGAGGGTGTGGGTGGTCTCATTCACGAAGCGTGTTAAAGTGTTTGTGTTGTGTATTCTCGGCTGAGGAGGAAAGTCGGCATCATAATGACGAACAAAATGGCTATGGAATGGATTACGGCCATCGACAAGAGGTAAGCTCTTGACTGTTTGTTATGGGTTTATGATTAAACGGTTGGTTGTAGCAATAGTTTGTGATAAACACGTTTCGAGGAAAATTCAATTAATTTTCATTGGCGTCTCAAATTAGACGCTCTTGTTTGATGGGGGTAATAATTTTATGCGAGTGGTTATGAGCTAATTGGCTGTTCATTTGCGCTTGTTCCGAGGAAAATTGAGTCAACTTTGTTAGACAGGCAATTTTGTTTTGAATTTTTCAATATTTTGTTGCAGGTTTAAATTCAATTCCACAACCGTCTTGTTTTTGTTTGATTGAACAAAATCTAGCAATAGTTTTCATTATTTTGTAAAGATGAGCAAACATAGGACCTTTTTTTAGGGATTCGGGGGCCACTCAAGTCTCTGAGATATGGATGGAACAAAGTCATCTTTAATCACTGGTAATGCTGTCAATTATTGTTATGTTCGCAACAGGGTTGCTACGATTGGTGATTAATAGGCGGATTCACCACCAGGAGGCAAGGTGATTTCGCAAAAATCAGTTCATATTTTTGAATACTTACGATAAAGCACAAATTGTTGAGAATTATCACTTTCTTTTCGAAAGAGACGGAACGGTGCATGCAGGCTGCAAAATGGTGAGTCAACAACTGTGATGGAGCGTGCGTCCCCGCAACATAGCTCTGGTCCTCACAAGTTCCTTATTTTCTATTACAACATCCCTTCACAATATTGTTATGCTATTTTCAGCTTCGCATTTATCCATCGACATAAACTTTAGTCCACCTAGCTCCCATTGAGCGAGATAAGGCGCTATAACTTTGGCAATTATTGCCACGCTTTTGGTTCAAATGCCAAAATTTCACCCACAGGCAAAAGGAGCATATACTAATCTTTCTAGCATCTATGCTCCCAACGATAAAGTGCAAATTATCACACTGTTTAACTTTACATGGAAGCATTTGGTACGTGAGGTCCACGCTTTCTTCCTTCCCTTGATTCAAAGTAGTAGAGCGATTTTAGATCTTTCTGGAATCGCTCTATTTCTTGGCAGCACATACTACGCAGTTGGCCTGGCCGATGACAAGAAAAATGATGTATTCAAGAAATCATCATTTTCCAGGATGCCTTCAAGAATTGGCGTTAGAGTGAGATTAGATTAGATTAGATTAGAAAGAGACGGAACGGTGCATGTAAATCGTGTGATATTTTTGTTTGTTATTTTAGCTTCAGTATAGTAACGTTTCTTGGAATTCAGATATCAGAAACGAAGATCATTCATTTATCAAATGACGACCAACAACTTGTATAGTACATTAAACATAATAAATACACTGAAAATTCTCATAAGTTTATGTTACGAAATCGAAGGAAGGACTAACAAATGTATTCGTTGTTTTCTGTTACGACACAGATTTGCTGTTGTTAAGAAGATATCTTCGTAATTATAGCACACGTGCAACTGTCAAAAGCACGAAGCATTTATTGACACAGAAAGAATATTCGTACATTGTACAAAAGCAATGTAAGGAACTACGAATTTTTTGTCGCAAATTAAAAAGAAACGTCTCTCTTGTGGTTGCATGGTTCACTGTCGGATCTACTATATTGACTCGAAATGTAATTGAAAAAAAAAGCGCAACCACGTGGAGTTGTCCAGCGTTATTTTTGTACAAACTCCATGTTTACGGAACGAGTGAAAGCTAAATTCTGAGAATAAATTTTTCAGTGTGCGGTTTCCTGGATCGCCGTATCCATGCCATAGTGCTTGAAAAAAAGTTTTAAAAAATCTCACGGCATGCTTCTTTTTGTTTATTAAATTCTTTAAAATCAATACACGGTAAAAATCAAAAACCCATTAGTGGGTAAAATTTCACCCATTCCCCCAAAAAGGGAGTCAACCCATTATATGGGTAAGTTCGACTTGCACATATAAGGTACACGGAGAAAAACAAATATACTATAAAACATAGATTCTACGCTAAAACCATATTCGATCTATCCAGTCATTGAAATGAATAAACCAGGTTTATACATTGATAAGAATATATCAAATATATGCATTCCAATGCATAAATCAAATATATGCATTGCAATGCATATTTATATAAATATATGCATTCCAATTCATAAATTTAATACATATATAAATTCATAAATTCATAATAAAATAACATCCCGCCACTAATGCCACCTAAATTGTATAGTGTCTCTAATAAATAATAATATTGATAATAATAAAAATCGCAAAATTTCCACTTCACCCACAATTCGACAAATATTTGTCACTAGGGGCTAACTGACAAACGAAAACAATGGCTTCTTCCGTAAATTTCTCGTGACACAAAGGTTATCCATGTAAGCTTCTAATTCTATCAGATAGGTGAACACTTCTTCTTCGAAATGACCGTGAAGGATTGATTAGGCGAGTTTTCAATGACGAGCAATTTCCGTAAGCAGCCATTGTTTACGTTTGTCAATTAGACTCTAATGATTTTTTTTTGTCGAATTGTGGACGACCCGGACACTTTTTGATGCACTTCGGATGTTAAAACAAAGGAGTTTTTCTCCAGAAAGCTGCTGCTCACTTAACTCTGATGTGCGAGCTTCAAACAACGAATGCGAACTAAGGTAGAGTGGTAGATTGAATGCGAAATGCACGCGCTTTCAGGAGATAAAAGAAAATTAGGTTGGAACCAGTTTCAACCTGCTATACCCGAACTTATTGTCAGTGCAACCGTTTGGAACAGGATCAAAAACTAATTCTCTATTAAATTTGCGCAATTCGTCCAAGCTTCTTAAGTATTCTTAACACCGGTAACGTAATATGCACGGAAAATAATAATTATCTAAAATGTATTGGAATGCATAAAATATATTGATTCAATGCATACTTTTTATGCATTGCAGTGATTTAAAAGGAATAAAGCGAAGAAACGAATATATAATATGCTTTTCAGCATTTTCGATTTTCTCCGTGTAAGGGAATGTAATGCTAGCCTAGCTCCTTCATTTGGCCTATATACCAAATGTGTCATTAATTTAGCGATAATCAACAAAATCATGTTGACCGATGTAATCCAAAGGAATTGAGACAATATGAATCAACTTATAGTTGCTCACTTTCACGTAATTTTCAATTCCTTGAACTTTTGGGGCATCATGATTTCACTGATTAAACTGAACAGATGATAGTTGGCATAATTGAATCGATAAAGCCAGTTATACAGTCTGGATGTGCAGAAAACAGTTACACGTTACAAACTTACTGTTCACAAAGCTAAAATAACATTGATTTTGCAAGAAAATCCAACTATGGCCTGATGTATCAAAAACGTAATAAAAAGGTTGTAATTGGTTGAATTTTAAGTGGAATTGCGTAAGTTTGTGGTTGTCTATTTTTAAGTGGCTCGTTCAAACACAAACCGAAGGAAAAAAATCATTGTATGGTGAACTATAATGTTTTCATTATTGAATAGCTGATGAATCATGTATGAACATCACTTAAGTGTTTCGAAGGCAGTTTTACTTTAGTTTGTTTTGTGAAATGTTGTATTAAGTAAATCAAATACAGCTAGCAATGCCTCAATTCATAAAATTAGAAAAAAATCGTACAAAAATTGCATTTTGTAATAAATCCATCGAATGAGACGAACTTGCATCCATGGACCGACATTAAATCCATTTCCCTCAAATGTTTCTGACTTTATAAAAAGAGTTGTGTGCTTGGGACACAGAGAACAGGCATTCCAGCTCGAACATTTTTTCCCCAATTTACTGTGTAAACTTTTAAAAGCAAACCGTTGGAAAAACAACGCCGCCTAGTCTAGGATTCACCAAACTAAAATTGACAGACTATTGAATCTAGAGGCGGGTAAGTGGCGCCATCAACATACGATTCACCGAAACTAACGGAAACGTGCTATACTTTTATAATGGCAGTTACAGAAATTCACATACGGCGAGCACTCCAGCTTGGATGTCTGTTCTCTGTGCTTGGGACTAGCATGCATCCTCAATGTGTAGAGAATGGGTAGGAATATGTTGACGTGATACTCGCTTTGAAGGAAGCGAAGAAATCCTTTGCACGAGAAATCACTGGGATAAAATGGTTGGGTTTTCAGCAGAATCCGTTGGTAAATGGTGTGCTTAATTCAACTTACGTCGGCAACGAATAAAACATTTAACTAGGTTCCCCTTATACTCGCTGAACGGAGACGCACATTAAAGTTATTCAAATTTAGGCATCGATTTAAACCATCAGTAAGGATGTTGTCGGGCCACTCACAAGAATCAATGGTTTAAAGGGCGAACACGAAATCATTGCGACACATTCAACAGGGCATAACTTTTTTACCATTGAGTAAAAATCAGCCAAATTTTGCACACTTTCTCATTGATGTGTATTGTTTAAATGCTGTCAAACTCAAAATGCTGTCAAACAAATTCTTTCCAAACACCTGGAATTTCCTGACCTGTCGAATCGGCAGTTGGGAAAAATGTTGAACATTCACCATTCAACCGTTTCCAGAGTGTTGAAGCGGTTCCAGGAGCGGTTGACGTTGGACCACGGCAAAGGAGCTGGAAGAAAACCGGAATGGTGAAGCGGATGATTAAGGCAAATCCCAGCCGTGATTTGGCTAAAACGATCGGCATGTCGCAGAGCTACGTCGCAGAATGCAAAGAAGAGAGATGGACTACATACATACAAGGTACAGAACTTCCCAAACCGCGATGAGCGGCAACAATCGACGGCTAAAACTCGGGCACGGAAGCTCTACGAGAAGATGCTGACAAAATATGGCTGCTGTGTGATGGACGACGAAACTTATGTAAAAGCCGATTTTAAGGAAATTCCGGGGTTGGAGTTTTTCACCGGCAAGAGCAAGTTCTATGTGGACGACAAATTTAAGAAGATGAAAATGTCGAAGTTCGCCTCCAAATATCTCATTTGGCAGGCCATCTGCTCTTGCGGACTGAGGAGTGAGCCTTTCGTGACAAAGGGCACAGTAAATGGCGAGATCTACAAATCTGAGTGCCTCGAGAAGCGCCTTTTGCCGTTCTTGCAGCAGCACGACGAAGCTCCGCTATTTTGGCCAGATTTGGCATCATGCCACTATTCTAAAAGTGTCCTGGAGTGGTATGAGGCCAATTCTGTCCATTTTGTTCCAAGGGACATGAATCCGCCAAACTGTCCGGAGCTGCGCCCGGTGGAGCAGTACTGGGCAATGATGAAGCGGGAACTTCGGAAGAGCAAGAAGACAGTCAAAGACGAGAAGGACATGTTAAGAAAATGGAGCAAAAACTGAGAAACTGGTACCGGATGACACTTTAAGGACTTTGATGGAGGGCATCAAGCGAAAATGCGTTCAATTTTACACTCAAGGCTCCATCGATTAACTTTTCTTTTGATTTTTGAAGTTAATATATGTATAAAACTACCTTAAAATTTTGGTTTGATTCTAAACATTATAAGAAAATTGGCATGACATTTTCGGTGTCGCAATAATTTCGTGTTCGCCCTTTATATCAATAGATTAAAAATTTATATTAAAATATCGTTTTGTTTAGTTTGAGGACCAATTAAAACCAACAGTTAAGAATTTAAAATACTAAAACAAAAGACATCGAACGCGCAAATTTTGATTCATTAATAATAAGTAATAGTCCACACATAACACACATGCATGAATTTATTATTCATTTCACAAGCGTGGTAAAAAATGGATCAAAAGGCAAGGTACCTATAAAGAAGAAAAACGGAAATTCAAAATTCAACATGAATGGTTATTGTTTGACGTACATTATGATTAACTACTCAAGTAACACACAAAACATCTTTTTACAATTATTTATAATTGGTTGTTTTATAAATGAATTACACATGTTTTGCATACCATGGCAAGTTTGGATCTGTCTGGATCTCTCGTATTCTATACATCAATCTGACTAACGATTGTGCCAAAAGTACTTTTGGCATAATTTTTTGCCCTTTTTACGTCATAATATGGTATGAAATAAAGTATTTTAAACTTAAATCGATTACCTGCACAGGCTAAAAGAAACATTGAATTTTCTGCGTTAACTTATGTACATAAAAGGAATGCTAGATTTGGCAGAAAATAATCATAACGCCCTGAATCTAGCCTATTGTTTGAAAGATTGCAAACATTGTTGTAGGGCACATGAAAGATTGCATACAATTTAATAGTGTATGTCTTCTTTGGCTTGGAATTAAATGAGGGGAAATTTTATACGCTTGTAATTTTTTTTGCAGTACTAAATTAATGATAGTGAGAGTATGTACACGATAAACGAATCCGTGCCCAAATCCGTGAACAGCAGTCATGAATTCGAGAACAAGCAAAAATACACGTTGAACTAAATCACGTTTAAAGGTAAAAAATCCTGAAAAACGTGAACTAGTTCACGGTCCGTTTTTCATTTTCGGGAATGCTTTTGTTTCTGTGTAAGGAGAATAAAGCGCTAATAAATATAAATGTATATGTTTTGATTTGATGATGATGGTCCCACCACTTA
>JASCZW010019751.1:0-13275 GCA_034211315.2 Aedes japonicus | reverse complement strand
GTTAGCCATTGTTGTTTTACATCACTTATAATTTGAGAAAGGGCGCATTTTGAGGTTTTATTGAAAGAAAATCAGAAATATCTGGAAACGGCGTGGTTTATCATCATCATTATTTCAAAACCATATTGTAACATCAAAATTTATTTATAAGAATGAATAACAAAATATACACCAAAGTTCGCTATTTGAAAAACTTTTTTATTATAAAAGCGTCCCATCCTAGATTTTTTAAAACGTGTCTTTTTCCCTCAGAGTTACCATACAACAAATTAAAAAATATATTAAAAATATGTTTTTTTAGATATCTTATTTTCTTTAGTACTATTATTTTGATTTTTCTTGATGAAAAAAAATTTTTTTCATCAAGAAAAATCAAAAATAATTACTAAAAATAAAATATCTAAAAAACATATATTTAATATTTTTTAATTTGTTGTATGGAAATTTGAGGAAAAAGACACGTTTTAAAAAAAACTCTAGGATGGACGCTCTTATAATAAAAAAGTTTTTCAAATAGCGAACTTTGGTGTATATTTCAAATTTTGGTTATTCATTCTTATAAATAAATTTTGATGTTACAATATGGTTTTGGAAATCATTACAAACAATAATGATGATAATGATAAACCACGTAAACGCAACCGTTTTCAAGATATTTCTGATTTTCTTTCAATAAAATTTCAAAACCTCAAAAAATACGCCCTTTTCATAAATTACTCGTGATATTAAAACAACAATAGCTAACGATTGTTTCTCTTGTGTTTTTAGCCTTTTTAAAACACATGTATGTGCCTCTTACTTACTCTTAACAGCTCGTCGATTGAAAAAGCTTCACTTAAAGTTATAAGACAAAAATAATGAATTATGGTTGGATTTATATTTATATATACCATTTATTAGTCTCGGTCATTGATAATATTACATAAACATTATATAAACTATTGATTGCTTTTATATATATTATGAATCCTGCCTTCTTCGTCATTCGAAAACAGTTTTACAAAAACTTCGTTTTCTGAAATTGGAACGAATGAGTGGTACTTTTGTGTACCTGCAATCGTTTTAGTCTGTCGGTAAATTTCATTCCATTCTGCTACCCCCTGTTCATACTCTTCATGTGATACATAACAAAACGACATTTTTGTTAAACAATCATCACTTTTTTGGTTCGCCCATTCGAATAACTCTAATGCACTTTTTATAGGGTGTTCATGTTGTACAGCAAGGCTTGCATATCTTGCCATTCGTTTTAATGTACCACCAATTGCATCGCAAGGTCCCTTACCGTGGGATGTTGCGAAAAAATGCCATTCAGCATCAATATTGTATTTCTTTTTAAACTTACAAAGGCTTGCAAAGTTCTTCCTATTTTTATATTGGGAAGCTGCCCCGTCAGACATAAACGTAGCTTTCTTACTTTAATTTTTGTTTGCAAAAAGCTTATTAGTTTTGAAATAAACACCTGCACCGCAATCGTATCATGTTTCAACACTTCTGAGATAACAATGAAACTGATATTTTTAAGTATTCCAGATTCCGTGTAATAAATGACAAAAAGGGTGAATAGTGGCTTGCTCATTACTCCAATAACTACTTTGAACAGCATCTTGAAAAACAAATGAATAATTTTCAGAAAAATCACAAATTATTATTACTTCGCCGTCTTTAAGACAACTTTTATAATCTCTCAAGAAACTAGACTGCTGAGATTTGACAAAATCTTGGGATACTAATTGTTCCAACTTTTCACAAGAATAAGCAATAAATTCATCAATTGGTTTAACAAGTGTCTCTAAACTACATCTATCAGTTGAAATCCATTGCTCAAAAGATATTTCAACTAAACCACGTTTTTCTAATTTGTCTGTTAAACTACTCTCAAAATCTGAAAAGCCTGGACATCGTTCGCATTCACGGAGGTAACATTTTTTAGTTCTAGTTGATGAGCTACATAATATTTCTTCAAAACACAATTTATAATCATTCTCGAATGAATATTTTCTAAGACCATGAAGCATCAAGTTAATGTTCTCATGAATGGTGCAAACACAAATGTTATGAGAACCTGTGCTGCTAAGTAATTTGCAATGCTTTGGTCTTAGTGCTGCAAAAAGAGCTAAACCCAACAGCATTTTGATGCATCTCTTGAAATTTAATGAAAGCTTCTCTTAATGAACAAACTAAAAGGCGCTTTTGAATATGAACCCTCTTACCTTCACTCCTCACTGAAACGTAGTCGTTCATACCAGGGGTTGCTCGTGTAATCTCATCACTGTCGTAAAATTGCAAAATTTGGTTTTTTATTTCCGGGTTCAGACCGTGTCCCAGCTTTCGTTAGGGGCAGCTAAAACACCTTCGTGCTTTGCAAGGAATTTAGCTTGTGATACGATGTACTTGTTTGTTATTCCAAATTCTGCCATTACTCTTTGATTTGTCCAAGATTGTGGTAAAACCGAAAGTATCCTTACTTGATCGTCCCTCGAAGTTTCTGGATCAGCATACCGGTCCTTTAGCTGCGCGATTATTTCGTCATATTCGGCTGCTTTCACTTTCAATTGTTCCAGGTCATCCTCCTCCGCTTGATCCCCAAATATGTGTGTCCGAATGCCGTTTGAAACATCTTTGAACTTTTTGCGGGCATAATTTACGTTCAGGAACTTTTTAGCCGATATTGGCGAAACGTTGATTCCAGCTACGCCCTTGTTAAATAGCTCAATATTATGGCGCCTTGAATAATCTTGCACACTGCTATCAGATGGCACTGACATTAATGATATTGCCGATGGCGTTTCCTCGAGACCATACAAGTCTACTTGCCGTGATGTAGATGGTTGTGGATCCATAATGTTAGTAATTGATGGTTTCTCACTAGGCTCCGAAATTGCAGCATGGGATTGTTCCGTTCTATTTAAATGCAAACGACAATTATCACAAATCATCAAAGAAGTGTCCAAATGTGTTTTGCCCATAAACTTGAGTTTTTGACATTTTGTTCGGTTAATTTACGAAGGTTTTTTGAGCACCGTTTAGTGGGAAACGGCATACAACACTTCTTCATGTTAAACTCCATTTTCAGTTCACTCAGATAGATTTTACTGATGAATGCGACTATGTATGAGCATATATATTGGCTGTGGTACCTTTGGAAATGCAGGTATAAAACATCTCTGGTAGTTTACAGGCAGCGTACATTAGCTGTTTTTTATGAGAAGATATACCTGACATACGTTATAGCTGCTATTTGTCTACCTACCTTAAACAATATGTGTTACTTTCATCGCTACATCACCGAACTGTTCGGAGTGTAGTTTTCACACACTACACCCGACCTCTAACATCGTTGGAGCTTGGCAAAATAGTCAGCAGTTCGATTAATATGCTTCTTCTATATGACCCTCCGCATAATTTCATCATCTGTCCATTTCACACTTGTCGCCCTGCGACATCTATCTCGCTGTTACTTTCATCGCTTTAGCAAATTCGCTCCCTTCATTCTCTGAGCGGCCCGACCGATACAGCCATAAAACAATTATAAATATATTGATTGCAATATTAAAACAATAGTGCTATTTATCTTGTTCTTTTCAAATGAGTCTTCTTATCATCCTGATATCAAAAGAAAAGAGGACATTAGAGTAATGTGAACGTTATAATATGAAGATCTTGGAAAATTTATCATTTCTGGTGGAAATCTCGATTAACTTAAGAAAAGAGCGAATTTTCTGAGGTTTTTTCATTCTATTGAAATAAAATCCGAAAAATCTCGAAAACGGTTGCGTTCAGGTGATTTATCATTACCATCATTATAGTTTTTAATGATCTCCAAAATCATATTGTATAATTAATTTTCATTTATAATAATGAATAACCAAAATTTGAAATATGCACCAAAGTTCGCTCTTCGGAAAACTTTTTTATTATAAGAGCGTCCATCCTAGAGTTTTTTTTCAAAACGTGTCTTTTTTCCTCAAATTTCCACAAAACAAATTTGAAAAATATTAAAAATATGTTTTTTTTTATATTTGATTTTTAGTATTTATTTTCGATTTTTCTTTATGAAAAAAAATTTTTTTTTCAGTGTACATTTTTTTACAAAGCCTTTTTAGTTCTCTACAACTCCCCCATATAAAGTTTTTCTCTAAATGTAATGGTTTTTGAACTAAGATTTTTCAAGTAAAATGTTGGAAAAAAAACATACACCCATCTCAAAAGTTACTCTTGAATCCAAATAATCTTAACACCAGTGGATTTTTTTATTTCAACATACCGAAGACGTTTACCAAGTTTCATCAAAATCGAAGATAGTTGAGTTTGGTGACCGACCGATTTGGCGTGGAATCAGTCTTGTGTCACAAAGTCTCCTGCCAAACGCGTATGCAAGGTTTCATTGAAATAAAAATAATATCGAAAATAATTTTCCACATTTCCAGGTCATTTCGGGTGAAAACGCTCAAAAGGAGGATGTTTGGGTTCAGTGAAGAATAGTCGCGCTGCTATTCGATGCCAGGGTATGCTGACTCTTTATTGTGCGGCAAAATCGACTAGTTGTTCTGATCAACATGGACAACCTTTATCATGAAAATTTAATTAAATCTAATAATTCCTTTTGAAGTTACAGTAGTTCTACTTTGTTCAAACAATATACTTTGTTACTGATGCAGGAAGCCAATCAGTTTTTTAGTTAACTGGTTAATGATACTAGTTGACAAAACCTAGTGTGCCTCAGACTTGCAACAATAATCATTTATTTTTTGATGATAACGTAATACAGTAATCTTCAACGAATTTTAAATTTCAACCAAATTCCTGAAGTATTTTGATCGATAAAATTAAACAAATAGTAGCAAATATAAGGCTTGAAACAGAGACTATTATTTGAACAACATAGAAAGATCACTCTGCTCGTATTTCTGCTGTTTTCAAATGTGGAGGCAATATTTGAACAGCAAGGATACTCCCCACAAATTATCCTCAATAAAGCTAACCCCCATTAGAGCTTGAAACGACTGGAGTAATAGCTAATAACTTCAAATTTGTTATGACCCAGCATAGTTGAAATCTTAAGCACACGTGTAAGCTGATAGCCAAGGACGACTATTCGACTATTCATGTCCAACATCCATTAACCGAATGTTCCCATTCGGTATGTCCCAACGACCGGTCAGTCAAATCTCCTCCAATATTGTCTCTGTCGCTGCCAGTCACATCCGAAAGTACTTAGAAACGTTAAAAAGGTTGGACGCCAATCTCAAGAGTTACGGTTCCTCCTCTTGACTTGGCACTGCTTTCTTTTACACCTCCTTTCAATCAAAAGGCAGTGCAGTGTGTTCCATGGCCATTTCTTATCCACAAACAGGCAAAAGGATAAACCTAAAACAGTTCAAGCATTCTACAACGTTCACCTCATTTGGTTTGGCTTTATAAATTAAAGATTATCCTTAGTATGGCGTTCAAGTTATTCATATTTCCTTCCTCGTCGTCGTCATCTGGTTGCCTTTCACCCACCTACACCTACATTTACATACACTGCCGAAAAGAGTAGGCCATTGTGTTTTGAAATCGATTGTCAGTGATATTATTTTTTTCACAGTGCCTACTTTGCTTTGGTCAGCGGGCGGCTGGATTCTTCATCGGAACTCGTGGCTCATTCTTTGTCAGCCACCTGAGCAAACAAACGGAGCAAAACAAATAAACGTCGACGACATTACGGAATCAGTGCACCAGTGGAGCCTTTTGCCTTTCGTGCCACGACGATCAGATCAATAGCATTTCAGTGAGTGCCTTTTTGGCTTGGTTTCTTCCTTTGTTGCTTTTAATCCTTCTGAACCTTCTCGGCGGTTTGTCACCACGCTCGAAGAACATGGTCGCTTATTTCCAGTCCGATTACTTTCATTAAGTTTTATTTTTATGCCCAAGTATCACACAATCCTTCAGTCCGGTCGTCTCCGCACCGAAGAACAAAGGTTAAAAACAATGACCAAGAATTTACGGCGATCGTGTCGCGGCAACTTTTTAGCCACTTAGTCACACATTCGGATGGCATGCTAAGATTGGAGCAAAGTAGACTGAATTTGTACCCATTGGATCGCCATCATGTTCGTTAATATTTCATTGCCTGTCGAGTGAATAGTGAGGGATTCGAACTTAAATGGGAATCTTGGTGACTTCAAATGAAATTTAAAAGATGTCTTCGCTAAGAGCAACAAGCAATCGAGGAGAAAAAGAAATTGCACTTTTTCTTAGTTCCTGTGATCCTGAGCACTCGAACCGAAAGAAGCAAGAATTTACCAGACACACAAAAGGAGCGCGCAATGCAAACATAATCAATCGTAAAAAGCTTATGTTTGGCTTTGAATCGACGAATGCTACGGGTTTTTGCTTGCCGTTGTCGAGCAGGAACAAAACCGGGATCTTCACTTTCTTCTGCCATGAGGGGCCTGAGTGGGTGTGGGATGAATTCGAAGAAGCAAAAGTACTCTCTCAAGCGTAGGTCTTTTGATTGAATTGAATGCAGATTGCGTTCGCTTTATTTACAGGTTTCCACACAGGCTGGCTTGCTTGCTTGCGTTTGCTCTTGCTGAGTCAATTCGATTCCGGGGGAAGTTGAGGAAGTGCAAGCATACTCTCCGCCGCACTGCTCTGTGACCATTGGAAGGGCCACAAGGAATCAGGTAAACATCGTGCAGATAGAACCAACCGGGCACTGCACTGACTGTGCAAATCCAAATCCAGAGTTGCATCAGGTAGCAAGTGGTGGTTCATTATGTGTGTTTGCCACCACCATATCCTTCAATGAACGCTGGGACTCTGCGGCTACCTAGTGCCAGGTCTGAGAAGGTGGTCCATTATCCAATTGCACGAGATGAGGTGATTCCGGACTGGAAGCGAAGGAATATCCCGCCTGAATTGATAATGTGGGAATTTGATGAATTGGGTTAGCCTTCGTCGACTGGATGAACAATGATGTACGGCAGCTCTTCCTTGCGATGGTAATTGAATAACACGTTTAGCCAGGAGGAGTCAGTCTTACGGAGGTGCTTGAAGGAGCTGATTTAATGATGAAACATTTTAGAAGTAGTTGTATAATTTCATTTCGTAGTTGACGGAGTGAATCTTATGTTTCTGATGTATGAAACCAAATTTGTTTTGAATCAAACGAGGCTGAATTTGGGATGGTATCAAATTTTGTATTAGTTACTATTCAAGAAACTATTCATTGCATTGAAATAGGGGTAATAGATAATTTCGCTACAATCTACCTAGGTTTGTTTTTCATGACAATTAGGACAACAATGGAAGTTTAACTTGTACTAATATTCTGTTTTATGATCGCTAGAATGCAAAAATAGGTCGTCATTAAGACCGATTTTTAACACCACTTGAATGATTTGTATGCCTAACTTTGATTACTCTAACGCAGCAGCTCAGCAAAAATTCAATTAACGTATGTAATTTGAAATAATCTGTTTGTCATAGCAAACTTAATTGAGTCATAAGTCTAGTAAATTATTCTACAATCAATATGCGTGTTCCAAGGTTTCCAAGAACCTTTTCTTCGTGACCCAAGCTAAAGGAAATAGGCATGGAGCTCTGGGTCTCAGGACTTTTTTAGGATTTTGTCAACCAGTGCAATAGAAGTCAAACATAAGCAAACGAAATATTTTAACAAAACTCATTCCAAAAAACAACCAGCCAGTCATCAATAAATAAAAGTAGGCTATATATAGTAAAAACAATAGAGAGCACTACCAAATCGTTTACGGCAGCCATGACGAAAGCAATGAAGCAATCCTTCCACGCCTTGTTCCAGGAGGTCGGAGCCAGATGGTCAAAATGTATTTGGCCAACATGAAAATTACCATGAGGAATTGGAAACCGAGGCAGGCCGTGACGAAAGCACAAGTGGCTTCCCATAAGTAGTGGCTGACGGTGGTCGTCAAGGCTGTGTTCCCTGTGAAGCGCAGCGTGGTTGTTCTCATCAACGACGAGACGTATCTGACGCTCGACGAAAATAACTGGCAGGAGACCAGCTATTTAACGATCTC
This sequence comes from Aedes japonicus, assembly GCA_034211315.2. Classification (NCBI taxonomy): domain Eukaryota; kingdom Metazoa; phylum Arthropoda; class Insecta; order Diptera; family Culicidae; genus Aedes; species Aedes japonicus. The sequence continues at coordinate 5,230 of JASCZW010019751.1, read as the reverse complement.
CAAAAGTTACCGATACGATGGTCCCGGTAAAGGTCCTTTTATGGCTGAAAATCAGTGACAAGGAGATGTCAAAATCGATCGAGAGTGATTTGAGAAGCGAGAAATTCTTGATTTATGGCAGAGTGTTGAGTGCAAATTGGGTTTGCAATAAAAAAGACCAGTGTTGCAATCAAGAAAACAGATTTGCTGGTCAAAAGCAATGGACGACGTCAACACTAGCAAACATGCATACGAGCCTTGCAGATAATTTCAGGTACATACTCACCACCTGGTGAGCTCCATTTATTGCTGTATGCATATCTGCACTTTTAAAAAAATCATGTAAATTGAGGCCTACTTGGATGCTCATAACGCTCTCTTTATGAGGATCCAAGTAGACTCCGTTAGACAGAAAATTGCGTCTGCTCTTAAATAAAGAAAATTGTTTTAGAAGACTTAGACTCGAAAAAATGACTTCTGTTAGATGTGTGTGGGTGTGTTTTTTGTTTTTTTTTATAAGGTTTAATAAGCTTCAAAAGCCTGGCCTGTAGTGTGTTTGACACGGTGTGGAACTCACAAGAGCAATGATGGGACTCGTGTACCTTACTCCGACGGATGATTCCCCGGCAGTGGAAGTTCTCCCGAAACCGGACAACGGTGAGCCATTTAGCCCCCACTTTCTGAGCCATTCAGCTCCTACCTCGTGACACAGACGGCTCGAGTAGTCCCCGACGGTGGATTTACCCTACGCCGACGAAGAGTTCCCTGGCGGCGGAACATCCCCTGAAACCGATTCTTTTGCTGTTGCTGCTCACTCCAACCGACCGGTAGGGTGCCGAAGTCAGACCAGCGATTCCGGTGGAGCCCAGCGTCATGTTCGCTGGCGCCTTGACGACCCGAAACCGGTGCACGACGCATTCTACTCAACTAGTCCCCGGCGGTGGATCTAGCCTACTCCGACAGGGAGGTCCCCGACGCAAGAATTCCTCCAGAACCGATCAGTCCTACAGTGGCCAAAGCCAGTGACGCTGGATCGTTGGTCACTTCGCAATTTTCTCTGCAGCTCGGACAGTATCTTTGATACTGCCCTATCAACAACGTTCCATGTGTCTTCGTCGAGGCACATCTTTTCGACAACATTGTCGACTGTCACGCCGCGCACATCCCTGCGTACTTCTTCGAACCTAGGACATTCGAAGATGACGTGCTCTGGTGTCTCCTCCAGGTTCACGCATTCTGGGCAAAAAGGTGAAGAAGCGTGACCAAACCGATGCAGATACTTCCGGAAGCAGCCGTGTCCGGAGAGGAACTGCGTCAGATAGAAGTTCCCTCTCCGTGCTTCCTATTAACCCAAACTGACACATTTGAGATGAGCCGGTGGGTCCACCTTCCTTTCACCGCATTGTTCCACTCTTTTCCAGTCTGACGATTCTCCTTGCATTTCTGATATCCCTCCGCTGATAACATTCGACGTCTTCGACTAGGGAGATACAAATGGGGATCATGCCAGCGATAACGCATACTGCCTCCGACGAAATTGTTCTGTAGGCGTTGGCGACTCGCATGGCCTTGAGTCGGAACACCCTGTTCAGCTTTCCACTATTACGCTCAGTTTTTAACGCCGCGACCCATGCTGGGGCTCCATACCTCAGAATTGAAGTTGACACACTCGCCAGAAGTCGCCTCTTGCTGCTTCTCGGTCCACCGACGTTCGGCATGATCCTCGCTACCGCATTAACCGCTATCGCCGCCTTTTCACAGGCGTAGTCGACGTGCGCGTTGAAATTCAAGCGGTAATAAGCCATCACCCCCAGGTACTTTAATGCACACTTTGACGGAATTACGTGTCCCCCGACGTTGATGTCTACCTCTTCTAGAGTTTCGCCCGTTATCGTAAGGACGACATCATCTGCAAAACCGACGATCTTGACTCCATTAGGCAACTTCAGCGTTAATACTCCATCGTACATCGCGTTCCACAGCGCTGGGCCGAGAATCGAGCCCTGTGGCACCCCCGCCGTGATCCTGATAGATTTCTGCCCCAACTCTGTTTCGTATACCAGGACTCTGTTTTAGAAGTAACTTTCTAGTATTCCGCACAGGTAGCCAGGTACACGCATTTTGTGCTAGCGCTGTTACAATCGTATTTGACGTCTATCGTCACTACGGCGCAGAACCGGTTGCCTCTCCTTTTCTGCTTTGATGCCTTCTCTGCTCTCTGCACGACTATCCGGATTGCTTCCACTGTCGAGACCCTTTTTCGAAATCCGAATTGTCTCTTTGAAAGGCCATGATCGCTCTCCATGCACTGCGTTAGCCTATTAAGGATGATCCTTTCCAGAAGCTTCCCGAGGGTATTCAGCAGGCATATGGGTCTATAAGATGCTGGATCCTCTGGTGGCTTCCCTAGTTTCAGCAGCAACACCAGCTTCTGAACCTTCCATCTGTCTGGGAAGTAGCCTTCATCTAGGCATTTTTGTAGTGCCGTCGTGAAAGTGTCCGGAAACGCCAGTATCGCGGTTTTAAGTGCTACGTTGGGGATCCCATCCGGACCGGGAGCTTTCTTCAACTTCAGACGCTTCGCAACTAATAGTAGCTCTTCATTGGAGATCCGAGCAGTTGCATCTTCAGCATCTTCGTATGGCGTAGGCGGCCACAGCGTTGGGTGGTGATGCGGAAAAAGACCGTCCACGATCATCTTCAATTTGTCCGGGCACATTTCAACAGGTGTCGCTGGACGCTTAAACTTCGCCACCACGATTCTATAGGCGTTGCCCCAAGGGCTCTCATCGGCTTCTTGGCACAACTCTTTAAAGCAGTTTGACTTGCTCAGCTTGATCTCTCGTTTAAGGGCGGTGCGCGCTACGCGAAATAAAATTTGCCGTTCTTCTCTCTCAGCTTCGGTCTGTGCTCTGTGAGCACTTCTCCTTTAAAAAAGGGGGAAATACTACCGATAATCACACAAAGCACGCGGAGATTTCATGATTTCAATGTTAGTTGAAGTTAAATTGCGAATTATTGTTTGGATTTTTCCTTCGTGAAAACAACGGAGCAAAAACAAAACACGTCAGTTTCAAAGCACGGCTTGCTGTGATCTCGAAAAAAAATTACTTGCATAAGATAACGTATAAATCAGTTGAGGAACACAAAATGACTTTTTCCAAGTGCTGGTACAGTTAATGCAAATAAAAATGCTTCTTGAAGCCAGTTTTAAACACAAGTATCTGAATCTAATTACCGTCAGAAAAAATCAAGATGCAGTAATCAAATTAAATTTTTATTTCTACTATACTACACCTTTAACTTTCGAGCATTACTTTTACGGATAATTAAACTCGACCTGTTAAGCATATTATCCAATATAAAATAATCTTTTTGTAATACATTACGGGAGACAACGAATTTGAACATGTACCTTTTCGTGGCTGGCGCTTGGAACTGACTGCGTTAAAAATAATGGTTACAGTACCAAAGACAAGGATCATATATATTTAAAGCTTTCAAACCCCACGCTTTAGTCAAGAGGCTATTTTTTCAATACTTTGCGGAATTAGATTTGAGGTTAGGGAACGTCGATTAATTACGTCACGCAAAAAATGACTATTGATACCCTCCCTCTCCCCCTTGTCACATTTTTGTATGGACCTTCAATTTTTTTTTTTGTATGGATCGTCACGTTTTCCCAACCCCCGCTCCCCCCTTACTGCGTGACATAGGTAATGGACCTTCCCTTACCGTGAATTTGGGCAAAGTTGATCAGTGATGACCAACAAAAAAAAAGTCCAATTTTGCCACTTAAATAAAGTTAAACAAAACTAAAGCTGTTATGTCCGGCATAGCAATTGAGTCATTGATTGCAGTTATTTGACTTTTAACTACCATGTTTTCTTTGAATGGTTTTTTTTTTTATTTTGCTGTTTTTCATTTTTGAATAAAACTTCTTTTAAAAAACGTAGACGTCTTAGTTTGATAAATTTTCAACTTGTAATTTGAAAAATGATAAAATTTTACCGGGCAGTGGTAACCGCAATTGTTTCCTACCCCAGAGAGTCTTGAATCGGCACATAGATTTTGATCACGCGTAAAGCCGTTAGTCCCGGCCCATGTGTTGATGTATTCAATCTGTAGGATCCAGATGAAGTCTTCTCCCTAGTGTTGGTGTTTGGACTCGGACCGAAAATAGACCGACGGAAAATAAATTAAGATCAATAAAAAAAGAAGTTTATCCATATCCAATGTCGTCTTGAATTCTAGGTGATCAATTTCACCCCGAATAGAATATTTGTATTATAATGAAATAAACTAGTTGTACTCTAAAAATATTCTTTCGTACGTGGTTTAACTATTATTGTCGGCTAGCATATACAACAGTACTTATTTAAAAATTAAATTGCCTACTTAAACAATCTTCTACCGAGCGATATTCCAAAAAAAAAAAAATCGGCAAAAGTGATCAATTTCACCCGAATTCACGGTACTGAATATATTCTAGATGCACTTGTTAATTTGGTAAACCAAACGTAACTCTGAGTGGGTCAGTATTTATTACTTTGGGTTTTAAATTAGGGTTTAATAATACATCCAATAGAACATAGAATTGAGTCATATTAATCTCATAAAAGTTTCAATGCATTTTCGTGCAACAGGGATTAAATCACTCGTAATATAGATTATTTTTGAAAGTGTAGGGTGCGGTTAAGCAACGTTAATTTTATTTATCGATTGCATTGTTTACGCCGTGATTGAAATTGTTTACGAATCAACATAGAAAATTGTCATTTTTAATGTTATTTCGGAGACAGTGTTTGGTGAGATCCACCTGATTATAACTATAATGCTTAAAACCTAATTTCAAATGATTCTAAATACGTACCGGTTCTGAAAATTCAAAATTTACAAATGTTTCGGTGATATTTACGAGTGTGCCGTATTGTATATTAAAGTGACCTCAGAATGAGCGCAGATCTGCAGACCCTTAGAAATGGGCTGCAGGATCTGCAATAGAGCTATCATTTTCTAGCGTCAGGATTCAAGCTGATTTCAATGGTCATTTAAAGGATTGTTGCAACCAGATTTATAGCATAATAACATTGACGGCCAATGGGTGTTAGAATATTTGATTTTTTGAAATTGAGCATGATTTGCAATCTTGTATAACAAACTGGCTGAACTCGGTGCGAGCTTTGTTACGCTTGCAACAAAATTAATGAAAATATACTTGAACTGGCGCTCATATGTTTATTTATAATAA
>JASCZW010019750.1:0-13274 GCA_034211315.2 Aedes japonicus | reverse complement strand
GCAATTTCATGGTGTGGCAATTTCATCGTGGACACCCTTTACCCTCGAAACTTAGCTTAGCGTCTTTCATCGTAAGATTTTCCTTGCAGCAGTATTGCGCGATTTGGTTGATGGTTGCTCGGTTTCGGAACAGTTGGAAGAGCTCGTGTAACTCCATTTAAGCGCAGTGGGAGAGTCGGAGTGCTGAAGTCTCCTCCAACACACAGGATGCAGTTGAGGATTATTGGATGCAAGGTATGAACCGTTTACACGGTTTGTTGGGGTGGAGTTTCCGACACTCGTCTTGGTTGATGGCGATGCTACAAAAATCGGTATCGTTCTCAATTCTGGGACGACTGCGTAAGGCAAATCTTCAGGAATATCCACTTCGTATCCACTTCGTGATATCGTGGCAACAGACCTCGTGACATGATGTCTGCTGGGTTCTCTTTCGTTGAGATGTATCTCCACTGTACTCCTAACGGTTCGGTGAGTTGACGTATTTTGTCGATACGGTACGTACAAAGATTTGCAGGGTTGCAGTGGCTTCTTCAGCCAGGCGAGGACTATTTGGCTATCCAACAAGAGGACGACGTTGCTGACGTTGAGGTCGAACGATCCCAGAACCATGGAGATCAGTTTCGCTAGAAGGTAAGCTCCTAGCAGCTCCATGCGTGGAATGCTAATTTGCTTTGCTAGGGTCACCTTCGATTTGCTGCAGAGCAAACGAAGACTCGCTTTTCCGTCGGGAAAGATGCAGCGAAGATACACCGCCGCTCCGTAGGCCAGTTTGGATGCATCCGAGAACCCATGCACCTCGACAGCGATATGGTTTGAGCCCACGACGCACCGAGGGATCCTGATGCTGTTTACGTTTTGCAGGGACGTAGAAAGTGCACCCACTCCGCAACAAGTTTCCTTCTAAGTGGGTGTCCGCAGTAGTCAACCAAATCTTTTGCATTATGAGCTTGGCGATGATGATGACTGGCGAAATCAGACCGACTGGATCGAACAACTTGTCTCGGACAGGACGGATCGTTTGGTCGGTAATTTCAACTGGTCAGTGAGGTGATTGGCGACAATAACTCCTTCGCAGCCGTCACTCAGATTCACCAGCTCCTCAAAACCAGCTTCAGGGATGCATTGTAGCAGCTCAGGGGAGTTAGAGCTCCACTTGTGGACCGGGAACTCAGCATAATTCAGCATGCCCAGGAGCTGGGTCTGACACTCGATAGCCTCTGGTACGGTGTTGGCTCCAGACAGAATGTCGTCGACGTAACAGTCTTCTCGGATGATCTCTCCCGCCATTGGGAAGAAGGCAGCCTCATCAATGCTTATCTGTGGTAAGCACCTGGTGGCAAGGAATGGAGCGCAGGCTGTTCCATACGTCACGGTTGTCAATTCCAAAGCCCGGAGTGGCACGTAATAACGGGCCTTGTTCGGTTCGTCGACTTCCTCCCTGATCTCACGGCAGTGTCCGAGGGCTTCGTAGTCGTCAATAAACTGGGTGTACTGGAACTTCAGGGAAGGGTCCTTCTTTATTCGTCGTTCGAGTGAGAGGAAGCGTCGCAGGGCCAGCTCTCGGTTGTCCTCAGCTGGGGTGGGAACTCACGATATGGCAGGGATACAACATATCTTCTGTCCTCATCCCGGTAGTGAGTGGCCAGGAAGATCTTCTCGCATACCTCATGCTACGTGGGTTCGTCGGCGTCTTCGATGTCTTCAACCCTCCCAAAACCTCTTCATGGTCTCCGGAAAGTGGCTATGCAGCACCGCTGGTCGTTGAACTGACTGAATTTACAGCTTTAAAGCTCATCTTAAATAAAGAAATAGCTAAAGGATGACTCCGGTCACCTTATGAATCACCAGGCATTCGATGATCGTTGAGAAGTCGGAACATCTGGATTCAACTGCAATAAAGATCTTTTCGTGGGCACCGGTGATAGGCACAAGCGTGGGAATTCTCTGGTGGGACAGGCGGTCAGCGATGGCCTTCGAAATGAAGCTCACCTGAGAACCAGAATCTAGCAGCACACGGCAGGGTATCTTCCTGCCACAGAGGTCCCTCAGGTTCAAGACAGCTGTCATGAGCATTGCTATTTTCTGTTCCAACGGCTTTCTGGCTTTCTGGAACGACGGCATTTGACGCCGAGTGAACAGATGTTTGCGCCTGCAATACTGATTGTACTGCTGGAGTCCTGCTCACCTTCGGCACCGATGAAGCGGACTTGGTATGGTACTTCCGCTGACACTTCATGCAGGTCTTGTTCGACGGGCACTCGTTAGATCGATGGCCGCATCGAAGGTAGTTGTAGCAAAGGTTCAACTCCTTTACCTTTACTATACGTTGCGCTGGTGCCCACTTGTTTAACGTAGGGCATTCGAAGTGGAAATGCTCATTGTTGCACACGAGGCAGGGCCGGAATTTCGTTGTAGGGGTCGTAGCGTGTGCCTTCTGGCTTGGGAGCTTCACGCTTGACGGATTGGGGTGTCCTTCCTTCACGGTAGCTGCCTGGGGTCGATTCTGGAATCTTTCCAAAACCTGACACTCGCTCTGCAGGAACTTTATCGTCTGATCGAATTCCAGCAGCTTACCGTGTTCCTGTGTCCTCTGCCACAGCTGAAGAGTCTGATCATCCAGCCGTGACGATCTTTGTCAACAGTAAACCAGACATCGCGTCACCTTGGATGTCCTGGTACTCCAGGCCTCCAACGTGCCGGTGAACAGTCTTCACCATCTCCAGCAGATCCTTATGGTTTCTCTTCGTGTTGGGTTTCAATTCCAGCAGACTAGTCAGATGGGTGTCGACGATGAAGCGGGGGTTCTCAAACTGGCCCTTGAGCTGTTTCCGGGATTGATGGAAGTTGTTGTCCTGGATCATCTTCGCTATTTTCCATCCGGAGGCGTCACCGATGAGGACCTTATCCAGATGGTGCAGCCTCATTGTGTCGGGTTCGTTGCTACGAACGACAATGTCCTCGACCATCGACCGGACCTTTGGCCAGTTCTCCACTTTCCCATCGAAGCTGGGAAGGGGTGGTCGCAGATGCTGTTGCTGGATAATTACCTGGGAGTTGACGGTGCCATTTGCTGGAGCAACGGTTTGCGCCAGCATTGCGGAGAGCCGCTCGACTCTATCAAGCGCCTCGGTATGAAGTTTGTCGAAAGCCATCAGCATTTCATCCTGCTCCTCCAACTTCGGCGACGGAGTAACTTCCAGGATTTCTCAATACACTGCGGTGTATTCCTGGTAGTACACATCGAGCTTCTTCGTGAAGACCTTCAGCAGCGTTTGAGTCACCTTCGAAGGATCGTCTTCGGCTTCCTCCAGGCTGCGGCTGATGAGCGTGACCCTAGGTTTGACTTGGCCACGCTGATGGATCCGGAATTTCACGTCGATCGTGTGTCCCCTTTCTTCAGTGTGTGATCGAGTCCCATTTTGCCTCGTTACTCTACTCTAAGTCCATGCTATACCATACTATCCATAAGACGTTGTGAATTTAATCGATTCCTACTTCAAGGTTGCTGTGCCCATGTATTGGCAGATACGTTGTGCATCGGCATTTTGGTGTTTACTATTTCTTGTTTAGTAGTGCCTCAACCCGCACCCGGATGAGCTTTTCTGCATTCAAAAGGAACTCGTTTTATTTTATAGGAGGTCGTTTTGTATTATAGAAAATATATCTTAGCTAGATTCACGCCAAGATCAAGCATGTCTAATTTCGATTCTGTAAGTGTGAAAATTCTTCACATTTCCATTTGATATGTGAAGATTTTCATGCAGAGGCTCGTTGTATATGATGATGACCTTAGTATGTATGTGTATGAATAGGCATTCTTGAAATGGGTCGGTTGGATTTTCAATAGAGCCGACACCTTCAATCTCCAGGGCTAAAATTGTTTGCACATCGTGATAGCTAGCATATAAATCAACGAATATTTATGGGAGATTGATTGAACACACACACACACACACACACACACACACACACAACACACACCAGGAGTTCGATATCTCCAAACGGGCGCCTCCCCAGGTGGCGGATAGGGGAACGCTCGTCAATGATAAGTTGAAGGGTACCGGGGAAATAAAATACCCGGGGTGGACCAAAAATCATAGGAGTGCCACCAGGCACATCAGGATCCACGCCAGTAACATCCTGATTATGGCATACTGGCTAAGGCTTACGACAACGGACTAGATCGGAATATGGATCGTAAAACGACGATGGGTAGCCCAAAAGGAGTGCCAACCGGCACATCAGGGTTAATACCAGTGAGATCCTGATTATGGTATACTGGTCACGGCAAACGACATCGGACAAGTCTCGGTTTATGGATAGGATTAGGCGTCTATGGGCTGACAGTCGAGCTATTCTGTTTCCTGAGTAAAAAGAGTGACATCTTCTTGAAATGGCAAGCAGGCTAATGGTTCGACTGCCTCCGTCCCGGTAAACAACCTGGCAGGCCTCCGGTAACGCTCAAAACCTGGCATCTATATCGATGGGTAGTAGGTTCAGATGCACCATTCCTGATTTACGCCGATCCGGCTCTGAACACGGTGCTATAAGGCACCGGAGTCAACCCCTGCATGGACCTCACTGTTTACAAAGGCACCCATGGGATCACAAGAGGCGACTATCTGCAACAGGTAGAGATAACGGCCCGGAGGGGGACCCTTTAACATGGAAACAACAGAAGCAGAAACAAAAACAAAAACAAAAACAGAAAAAAGAAACAAAAAAGAAGGCGCAGGCGAGGCGAATGTTTTCGCCAAAAGTGGAAAGTTGCAGCGATCTCCAGTGATGCCACAGGCAGCAGTAGCGAGTACCAGCAGTTTGGCGAAGACTGGTGAGATCCAGGCAGGCCAGAAGGAGCTAGGGAGCCGAGAATAGGGTGTCCACACCAAGATCGGAGAATAGTGCTAGTCAAGAGGAGCAACTTGGGAGGTCCAACCTGATGGAGGTACGGAAGCGAGTCAACGAGCTTTATGACTTCGTGAAAGACAAGCACAATGTCCACACGAAGATCAAGCTACTAGTGACGAGCATCAAATCCGCCGTTAAAGCAGCCGAGCGCGAACATGACACGCTCAAAAGTAGAGCTGAATCAGCTGAAAAAACGCTGAAAGAGGCAGTGGGGCACGCAGCGGAGCACACAGCGGCTGCGGCACAGCAGACACCAATGAGCCCCCGAAATACTCGCACGGAGAAGCGAGTCAGGGACTCGCCAGGAGAGCACGAAGAAGCCCCGAAGAAGCAGCGCAACGTGCAGGACTGTGCTAGCGTACTGGAGGAAGGCGTCAAGAACGGTGATTGGCAAACAGTGGAAAGCCAGCGGGAGAAGAGGGAAAAGCAGGAGAGACACGTGGAGAAGAAAAAGGAGCAGAAGAAGAAAGAAAAACGTCGGTCTCCTCGGAAGAGGCTCAAGGGGGATGCTTTGATCGTCGAAGTGAAAGATAAGACGACGTACGCAGCGATCTTAAGAAAAGTGAGGGAGGACCCGGAGCTCAAGGACTTGGGTGAAAAAGTGGTGAGGACTAGACGCACCCAGAAGGGGAGTTGCTGTTCGAGCTGAAGAAGGATCCCATGATCAGGAGCTCGGCCTTCCGGGAACTTATTGCCAACTCCTTAGGTAGTGAAGGAAATGTAAGGGCTTTAACGCAGGAGGCGGTGGTCGAGTGCAGAGACCTGGACGAGATCACTACGGTAGACGAACTGAGGGATGCACTGAACTCACAATGCGCGCTGAGTGAAGTTCAGATGACCATTCGGTTGAGGAGAGCGTACGGTGGTACACAAATAGCAGCGATACGACTACCGGTAGAGGCTGCCAACAAAATGGTGGAGGTGGGCAAGGTGAAAGTCGGATGGTCAGTGTGTCCGTTGAGACTCACCCCTCGAATAAAAAAACAGATGGAGAGATGCTTTAAATGCATGGCGTTTGGCCACCAAGCGCGAAACTGCAAAGGTCCGGACAGATCCGGTCTATGTAGGAAATGTGGTGAAGAAGGACACGTTGCTAGGGACTGCACGAAGCAACCGAGATGCTTGCTCTGTAAACCGGAAGACGGAAACGACCACGCGACGGGTGGCTTCCAATGCCCTGCATACAAGAAGGCGATGGCGGGCCAGGATTAATGGAGATCACCCAGTTAAATCTCAATCATTGCGACACCGCACAGCAACTGTTGTGGCAGTCGACAACAGAATCAAGGTGCGACGTGGCAGTTATTGCTGAACCTTATCGGATCCCTCTGACAACGGCAACTGGGTGGGGGACTCATCAGGGATTACGGCTATCCAAGTGATGGGCAGATTCCCTATCCAAGAGGTGGTAGACAGTTCAAGCGAAGGTTTCGTAATCGTCAAAATTAATGGGATCTTGTGTGCAGCTGTTACGCACCCCACGGTGGACTCTGGAGCAGTACAACCGAATGCTGGACGCTCTCACAGAGAAGCTGATCGACCGAAGACCGGTAATCATTGGAGGCGACTTCAATGCTTGGGCAGTGGAGTGGGAAGCAGACTGACTAACCCCAGAGGATACAGTTTGCTGGAAGCGTTGGCGAAGCTGGACATCAGGCTGTGCAACAAAGGTACCGTTAGTACATTTCACAGAAATGGCAGGGAGTCCATCATCGACGTCACGTTCTGCAGTCCGTCGCTGGTGAGGAGCATGAACTGGAGAGTTTGCGAGGACTATACACATAGTGATCACCAGTCGATCCGGTATAGTGTTGGAACACGAATGCAGACGGTTGTAAGAGAGATAAGGACAAGCCGGCGGAGATGGAAGACGAAGGACTTCGACAAGGATCTTATGATTGAAGCACTTCGCGCAGACGGTGGCGCTACAAATCTTGATGCAGATGATTTGACAGAAACTCTGGCGAGGGCTTGCGATGCGACGATGCCAAGGAGATTGGAGCAAAGATATTGCCTGTTGGATACACTGGGGAAGCTTCTGGAAAGGATTATACTTAATCGACTGACGCAGTTCACGGAGGGCGAGACCGGCTTATGTGAAAAGCAGTTTGGATTCCGAAAAGGGAGATCAACGGTGGATGCAATCAGGACGGTCATTGAAGTTGTAGAGAGAGCGTCCAATAAGAAGAGGTGCGGCAATCGGTTCTGCGCGGTAGTAACGATCGACGTCAAAAACGCTTTTAACAGTGCCAGCTGGGAGGCCATCGCCACAGCGCTGCATGGTATGCGGGTCCCCCACTACTTGTGTAAAATCCTTAAGAGTTACTTCCAAAACCGGATTCTGGTCTACGAAACGAACTCCGGGGCAGAAGTCGATTAGGGTTACGGCGGGCGTTCCGCAAGGCTCCATACTCGGCCCAACGTTGTGGAACATAATGTACAACGGAGTCCTAAAACTGAAGCTGCCCAAGGGCGTAAAGATCTTCGGGTTCGCGGATGATGTCGTCCTCACGATAACCGGAGAGTCGCTGGAAGAAGTAGAAATGCTGGTGGCAGAGTCGACCGACGCAGTTGAAAACTGGATGAATGCAGTTAAGTTGCAGCTTGCTCACCACAAAACGGAAGTGATGCTGGTCAGCAACTGCCGAAAGATCCAGTGGATGCAGATTACCGTAGGAGGGCACGTCATACCGTCCGTGCGGGCTTTAAGACATCTAGGAGTGATGATCGATGACCGGTTGAATTTCAACACCCATGTAGACTATTCCTGCGAAAAGGCGGCTAAAATGGTCAGTGCGCTTGCAAGGATCATGCCGAACATCGGTGGTCCGAAAGGCAGCAGTAGGCGACTTCTGGCTGCCGTATCATCCTCGATACTGCGGTACGGCGTTCCAGCATGGGGAGCCGCGCTCAAAACGAAACGCAACCGCAGGAAGTTGAACAGCGTGTTTCGTCTGATGGCAATTAGAGTCGCGAGTGCGTACAGAACCATCTCGTCGGAGGCAGTTTGCGTTATCGCCGGGATGATTCCAATCTGCGTAATCCTAGCAGAGGATATCGAATGCTATCAACGGAGAGGAACCAGTAATGTGAGGAAGACGGCGAGGCTAGAACTCCATGGTCAAATGGCAGCAGGAGTGGGACAACGCGGAGAATGGAAGGTGGACCCACCGGCTCATCCCCAATGTGTCGACGTGGGTGAACAGGGAGCATGGAGAGGTGAACTTTTACCTCACACAGTTCCTGTCCGGGCACGGATGTTTTCGCCAATACCTGCACCGGTGTGGTCATGCGTCGTCACCTTTCTGCCCGGCGTGTGCCAACGTAGAGGAGACTCCAGAGCACGTGGTGTTCGACTGTCCGAGGTTTACGGAATTGCGAAGGGGAATGCCTGCCCCAAGGCCGGATAATATCGCAGAGCAAATGTGCAACGAGGAAGACACGTGGAACGCGGTAAGCAGAGTTGTGACGCAAATACTGTCGGAGCTACAGCGTAAATGGAGGTGGGACCAACAAACAAGCGCCGGTTCTGAGGAGTATCCAGCGCAGTGAGCAGTGTTCGGCTTCGGGTCGTCGTGGCGCCGGTGAACCGGAAGTCTTCTGCCAACCGAAATCGTCGGGCCGACCTCGGCACTCGAACAGCCAGCCTGCTGAAGAAAGAAGAAAGAAGAAGAAAGAGCTTCGGGTATGTAGGACACCGCCAGTGCGGACGTCATCTACCACCGGAACTGTCGACCACCTCTGCAACCTGAAGACGAAGTCGGCGCAATGCGCGTTAGCGTCCCTGCGATAACCACCGGTAGTCGGGGCACCATCAGTGCGGAAGTTTCCTTCACCGGAACTGGTGGACCACCCTCGACGCCGAGGGGAAGCAGGAGGATTCGAGAGATGGATACAACGTAGCAGCGGAACAGTGGATCATCCAGCCAGTCGGCGAACTAGCCTTAGCTAGGGGTCGAAATTTTAGAAGAAGTGCATGAGCACAGCCCCCCCCCCGAAGTAGTCGCAGCATTGTGGTCCCGGGGGGATCAAGGCAAGGAGGATAAGGGATCCGGATTTTCCGGGAGGCACATTTTTAGCAGGTCGGGCAGGAGCCCAACCCTGTTCGCCTGAACATTGTGTGGTGTCTCAGGTGTCTGTCACACAGATTTTTGATGGCCTTTCAACCCTTGTAAAAAAAAAAAAAAAAACACACACACACACACACACACACACACACACACACACACACACACACACACACACACACACACACACACACAAGGCCTATTCACATTAGGCCGGGCCGTAGCCCGGTCGGGTGACGGCCGAGTTACAAATTCATTGTATGAGTGCTGTATGCGACCGTTCACATTAACCCACCGGTGTATGACCGGGCTGGTAATAAGTAGTTCTTAGCAACGATATCTGGCACGGGCTGGCAGCATGTGCTTTGATTTATATGTAGTTGTGAGCGCATCGCACAACAAGCGCGAATAATTCGTATTGACAGAAAGTAGAAAACTAGTTTGGTGTTTCAAGCTAATTTGATTTGCGTTTTAAATTGGTCGTATTTAGAACTATCAGTTTTTCGGTAGTTTTTTTTACATCAATTTTATCACGAAATCACGTAGTATTTTATGTAGTATTTCATCTATTCTATGAAACAACTTCCCTTGTTTACGCTTGCATTGACTTATAATTGATCAAGGGAAAGTTTTACGCGTCTGTAAAAATTCATTGATTTTCTTTGTACCATTCACGACTCTTAACATGTTTGTGAAGCAATACTCAACCCCCCATCAATCATGAAAATCACTACATGAATAACTCAAAGGAATGTATGTGTCATCAACACATTTCCTCTTCCGTCATTTGAATCAATCACCACGTTTCCGGCTCGAAATAACAGATGACGCCACCAACCCTGCTCACCATTTTGATGCCACGTCAGTCGCTGACAGATGCATTAGCTGTCAACCAGAATTTTCCGCTGTTAAAGTGTTAGTTGAATCACTTTTGGAGTTGCGCACTTTACCCCTCGAGAACGACGCATGCGCCATTTTCCTAACCCTCAAGCTGACAGAAATCTATTTCTGACCGCAGACATCAACAACAACAAGGAAACTCACTTCTCACAACAGTTGGTTCCTGCTTTGGTGGCCATGTTTTTCCGAGGTGTTTTGGTTTCGATTGCTCTTTGAGCCGACATTCGTAACAGTTCGAGAGTGAGGTTTTTTGACGCTTTTTTTCTTTCTCATAAGAGAGTTAGTGAGCGAGAGTAAATCCCGATGTTAGCCGAAATTTTCCCCTGTTTTATGGAATAGCTATGTGTTTGTATCGGAATGTTTCGGATTTTTTCGGGATGTTTCGCGATTCCGAAATGATTCGGGAAATTTCGGCGGAATCTTCGGTTGTTTATTGATGACGTGATTCGCTGATTTTTCATTCCCTCAGTTGATTTTACAGCGACAGATTTTTCTGAACTGTTGATAACTCAATCTATAAAATAGCATCTCGTGAATCAAGGTTCCTGCATGCTCGCATGAATATATGCTTAATCCGGGTTTTATTCTGTGAAAAAAAATCAATTGCAATTAGGTCATTCTGAAGACGGTTTCGTTATTGACGATTCGATAAATATTTCTACAATTTTCTCATTGACCCCATTACTAGTTGAAACTCAAGTCAAGCCGAATTCTTCGACCAAAAATTGATGCCAGCAATCAATCTTACCCAGATTCGCAACCAATCAGCACTTCCATTAATAAATACCGACTGCGCATTTTTCTCGATCACTCTTGGACACACCATTTTGGCAGCGATCCAGCTATTTGGACGAGGAAAATGTTAAAAGTAAACAAGTTAAACAAGCGCACGCACACTCACCTAAAACGCCGTTGTTGGAAAATCGAGATCACGACGTTGCCAGTGGGTTGCGCGCCGAGGCAGAAAATTCCTCCGTTTTCCGCCTCAATCTAATCTTTGTTTATTTTTAAACACACACAGCCTAGAGAAATAAACTGACTTCAAGCCGCCTCCTGTCGCATTCCCTTCCGAGCAGCTCCCTTGTCCCTTTTTGCGTGTTGCAATAAATTTTCGAAATTGCCGCCTGCAGCAAAACCGCCATGGTGATCTTTTTTTTCTTTCGTGGGGGGGAGGAAAATCTTTGATCAACTAGAGTGGGTCTGTATGGTGGCGCCACCCGTACAAACGGTGGCAGAAAAGCGAAGGCTGACTGACAGAATGAGAATACTTAAACTGAAGTTGGTGCGTCGATTCGAGTCATCAGACACAATTGAGATGAGGGATGACCGGCAACCTGTGGATTGGCGTGCGGGTAAAGCAACAACTCAGTGATTTGAAGGTTGGATATTTTTGGGATGTTGGGTAATAATTGGAGCTTTGAACTGCACATGCTCGTACGGCGTGAGACGAGACGGACGCACCAACAGGATCGACGAATGGATGATACGATAAAGTGGGAAAATTTCGAAGGGGATGTCCGTCGGTCATGAAAACGGGGTTGGTGAGGATGATGAATCTTTCAAGACATCTGTAATACTTTGACTTTTCTGTGGAAATCAAATGGGGAGTCACGTCTCCACGATGCTACGTGACTTTTCTCTCCTCACTAGTGACGATTCGACATTCAGAATAACCCCCAAAAACTTCCAATTTGTTTGAAAGATGCCTCGGTTTTCATCAATGTTTTGGTAAGGCGGTTGGATTTTTTAAAAATTGTTTTCCGATCGAGATAGTCTGACAATAATTTAAATTTCAAATAGTACTACCTATATTGTAGAAATTGCTGATGAAATTCCTAAAAAACTTCTAAAATAATTTACAATAATTTAACAAATAATTCACAAGTGGATAAAATTTGTATTTATTTTGTCCCTTCCCTAAAATATTTTTTTTTCAAAATACTTCAAAATACTTCAAAAACAAATGTTGGTAAGATGATTTAGTCGTTGGAGACTAATATTTTTCCGTCGAGCCATTTCTTCAGGTTTGAGAACAATAAATAGTCCCTCGGGGCTAAATCTGGAGAATAGGACGGATGAAATAGCAATTCGTAACCCAATTCATATATTTTTGTCATGATGTACTAGACATGTGTGTTCTCTTGCTTATTGCTGGTGAAAAACAACTTTTTCTTGACCAAATGCGGTTATTTTTTTATCAAATCCTCATTTAATCGACCCAATAAGTCGGCATAATATACGCCATTGATTATTTATCGACGAAGAGAATCTCTCAGAGTAACTTAGGACCTAATGCATTGTTCAGCTTGATTTGTCCAGCTGTTTGGTCTCTGGTAAGTTGTGGAAGGTCCGTTCTTCGTTCACGGTTACGAAACGGCGCAAAAACTTGTCCATAATGCGGATAAACAACGTCAAACATTCCTATGAAGTTGTCACATCCCAAGCAACACGGCAAAAACCATCCAGCTTTATTAAGTTTTATTGAAGTTTTACGACAGCCACTAGAAATCAATTTGATTTTATAATGGCAGTAAAAGGTAACAATAGGTTTCAAATTTTAGTCAGGTTTATGACTACAATGATCTTAAAACCTTGCCTTTTAAAGTTTCTTTTACTCCAATCAAAAGTTTAATTTTGAATCTATGAACTCTTAAAATGCTGTTTTGATATGCCGTTTTAGGGCTCATTCAAATTATCGTATTATGATCAGTTGATAAAGCATTTTCAAAGCATTTTGCCTCCAATAAACGGCAAATTGGCATTGAGGAAAGTCACCAAATGGCAAAATAGTTTTATAGTAGCCACTACGAAGATCAGTTGGCTTTTTAGCTAAACTGTGATCTCTTCTAATCGCCATATTGAAATATAAGAAATGATTGACATGTGGAGAAACACTAAATTTCAAAATAACCTATTGAATTTCATAAATTTTCAGGAAACTCATGATTAATTTAGAGCAGAAAATCGAACAAAGCAGGGCAACAAAAACCAACCACGATATCACTGGGAAGTTTGACATCTGTGGCCATTTGGCCCTATGCTGGTTTTCATGGCAGCCTATAGCCTTTATGAAGGTTGTCAAGTGGTCATAACATCTTTCACTAGAACATTTTCAAAATCTGTATGGTCTTATGAAGGTTTTATTAATTTGTTTTTACAACCGTCTATAGAGTGGGCAACATTGTACACATTTCGGCTTTTGAGATGCATAGAGGAGGTGTTGGTGGAAAACAGTTTTGAATGTAGTTTTATCAACAAAGCCGGGAGGTATACGGCTGGAAAATAAAATAAAATGTTTACTTTTGTTGGTTGCGTTTGTGGTCGATTGTGAGCAAACGCGGCATCCATCGTGCGGAAAGATTTACTAAAGTGTACATTCCAAATTGAAAGAACCAGAGC
>JASCZW010019749.1:0-13269 GCA_034211315.2 Aedes japonicus | reverse complement strand
ATTTGATTTTTTCGAGTCCCCAAAAGAATGGATTAGATAAAGTTTGCCTGAAATTTGAATCAAACCCACATTTTTTCTCTTCACTGCACTTTTTCTTTCTGTTACCTCACTTCACTACAGATACGTATTTCGTTTAACGTTTGCATTAAAAATAAGGGACAAAAATTGCCGATTTTTCATGGGTTAACCTTTACCCGCACTGACGAAACAACACATGCAGCATCAATCATAGTAACCCATGAGTCAGCAGACAAAATTTGACAGCTCTATTAGTGGAACTTTAATCGTGATAGCAAAACAGTGAAGCAATTCCGTTCAGAAGTGTGCGCGTTCAAAGAACTCCTTTCCGTCGCTTCGAAAACGGACATCATGCGGCACTGTGTGAAAGCCGGATACGCCCGCTCCGGCATCTACAACATCTGGGCACTATTAGACAACAGTAAGAGCATCGTAAGTAAGCTCGATTCTCGATTTTTCCGGCGAATCGTGACATGGCGGTGGTGATGGACGACAAGACCTATCTAACACTGGTTGGCAACGATTGGCAGAGTACCCCCCTTGAAGGAAGTGAGCTCCGAGGTGAAGTTCATTTCACACACCAAGTTCCCAAAGAAGGTGCTGCTGTGGCTGACAATCAGCGACAAGAGGATGTTAAAGCCGCTCTTCTTTCGTTCCGGACTGGCCGTGAACGGGGAAATTTAAAGTACGAAATGCCTGCCGGAAGTTGCGTCGTTCATCAAGAAATACCATAAAGGCGAAGACGTGGTGTTCTGACCGGATATGTCGTCGGTACACTACTCGAAGCGATCGTTGGAGGAGATGGAGCAGCTGAATATTGTCCCCCCAACGTCCCCCAGCTGCGTTCCATCGAGAAATTCTGGGCCAACCTGAAGCGTAAGATCTACTCCAACAGTTTTGTCACAAAGACTGAGGAAGAATTGATAAATAAAACGAAGATAGAACTCAAAAACATGTCTATAGGCATGTTTCCGTCCACCATGGTGAATGTTCCGGTTAACTGCCGGAAGGCCGCTCGCAAAGGCGTAGATTTTTTTTGCAAGTAAGCTTAAATAATTACATTCAATGGGAAGTTTATCAAAAGCACTTATCTTGGCTTTTTTTTATCACCATCCGAAAAAAAAGTCCATTTTTTTAATGCAAACGTTCTTATGCGAAAAATTCTCCATAGTTTTACAACAAAAGAAAGTTTTTTTTCCTTTGATATCAATAGTTATTGGGCGATAATATGGTCGAAAAAATCCGAAAAAAAAGTCTTGAGACCCAGAGCTCCATGCAAGTTTTCGTCAGCTTGGGTCCCAAACCCACCGAATATCGTATTTTGACCTCATGCGATTTGCATTTTTCTTCACTAAATCGGCATCAAAAATTGAAATTTTGATACATTTTGAGAACCACTCACATAACTGCTTCAGCTTAAATGTAAATGCTCCAAAAGTATTTTTTTATTTTTCAGACTTTAACAAACAAGTTTGGAGAAGAAAGTGTGTCGATCTGACTTCACTGAAAAAAAGTTATGACCGTTGAAAGGCAGCATATTTTAGCAAAAAAACAGCAAAGTACAGTAAACCCCCCGACATACGCGGATTCCCTTGATGGTGGTCTCAAATGGTATATGTGCATTGACCTTTGTTGTTTCATCAGATAATATCTCGTGATCCTTCGGAAGTTACTTCTTTGAGCAAAGTTTTTCAGTAAACCATGGCCTTCATGATGGTAAACTTAAAAGTTCAGAATTATCTCACAACGCGGCGCTAATGTGCATGTAAGCTTACTTTATAACCTGAATCTCGAGATCCTTGACATATAGCAAGTAAGTGGCCTGGACAAAGATGTTTGGTTGATTAAGATCTTTCAAATGATGTTAACATAAGTTCAAAATTCGTCCGCTACGTGGCACTAGTTTAATGTGAACATTGTGTATTTTTGAGATTGAGATCGTGTATAAATTTATTTTTATCAAGGAAAGTAAGTTGTAAAATTATGAGCTTTCAGACGCTTGACTTAACAGTTCATGGATCTCGATATTTTTGACATATAGCACGATGGCATCTACATAAAAATATATTCGAGGGGTCAGAACTTTTTGAATGGTATACACATTAGATCAAATTCGTCTGCTACGTGGCGCTAGTGTTCATGTGAACTTTTTGGAATATCTGTATTTTGATATCTAGATCATGTATGAATTCTAGTAATCTTGGTCTTCCAGACGGCCGGCTTCATAGTTCAAAATTATTTCACCTTTGTACTATGTTATGAATATTTATCGCTAGTGCACATAAGAGGCTGGTTACCCCAATTCTATGTTTTTTGGTACGTTCATCTGACAACTTCGAGATATTCCTTCAGAAAACTTCATGGAAGTTCTACAGTGTACTTTATGGAAGTTCTTCAAAGAACTTCATGGAAGCTCTTCAAAAAACTTCATCAGAGAACTGCATGAAAGTTCTGCAGTTCTGCAGAAAACTTCAGAGAAATTCTTCGGAGAAATTCAGGGAAGTTCTGAAAAGACCTTCAAAGAAATCTTTCAGAGAATTTCATAGATGTTCTGCAGAGGACTTTATGGATGTTCTTCAGTGAAACCTCCTCGAAGTTCTTCAGAGAACTTCACGGAAGTTCTTCAGAGAACTTCATGAAAATTCCTCAGAGAAACTTCATGAAAGCTCCTCAGAGAACTTTTGGAAAGTTCTGCAGAGAACCTCAGGAAATTCTCTTCAAAGAACTTCAGGGAGGTTCTGCAGAGAACTTCAGAGAAATTCTTCAGAGAAATTCAGGGAAGTTCTGAAAAGACCTTCAGAGAAATCTTTCAGAGAATTTCATAGATGTTCTGCAGAGGACTTTATGGAAGTTCTTCAGTGAACCTCCTCGAAGTTCTTCATAGAACTTCACGGAAGTTCTTTCAGAGAACTTCAGTGAAAATTCCTTAGAGAAACTCCATGAAAGCTCCTCAGAGAACTTTTGGAAAGTTCTGCAGAGAACCTCAGTGAAATTCTTCAAAGAACATCAGGAAGTTCTGCAGAGAACTTCGGAGAAATTGACCAATAAAACACGCTTCAGGCTGCTCAATCCCGACTAGAGTTACCGGTTTTTGTGCACTGCTTTTGCTCGGAGCTATTTTGCTAGTTTAGATTAGGGTATCCCTTAAAAACCAGTGTTTTCATTCTTACTTTTAGTTTCAATTCTTGAGGAAAAAATGATTTTGAGACAAAGCGTTGAAAAAATATGGTGCATGGTTTTGCCGAACTAAGTGTTCATTGTTCAAAAGTTAGGGGTAATTTTAACGAAAAACATGTACGATTTTAAGCAGTTCCTGCTCGTGTATTCCAAGATAGCCGGGTCCATTTATATAGCTTTGTGTTCCTTGCAACCGATTAAAACAATACTTTGATAATTTTTTGGCCAATTCACGCCTAAACAATCATAACGTCGAAAAGAAATAGCACATGTTTTCAGTTAAAATGACCCGTAACTTTTGAATGGAAAGCTGTATTAAAAACTTCGTTGTTCAGAAATGTGCACTAAAATGTTTTCTATATTTTGTTACAAGACCACTTTTTCTTAAAACGAGAAACAAAACAGCTATTATAAAAAAAATCATTTTTAAGAGACACCCTGAAGTGCTCAAAATAAGGTGTAGTGATCAAAGTTGCTTGAAATTATATTCCCTACAAACTTGGCTTTAGTAATATTTAAGGTTTTCTCAATTGTGTTGGGGCTCAGATAGTGCGTTGCCATTAGTGCGGACAAAATACTGCAAAAAGACATTATGTGCAAGAACATTTCTGAAGCGTATGAATTTGATATGCGATGAATTATGTAACATCGAACACACTAAAAGCATAATATGCATAAGTCCTAAAACGGCATCCTAAAATAGCATTTAACGAGTTCATGTGTGTGTATGTACAATCCAACGCCCACCGTCCGGCAGTGTTTTTATGGAAGAAAAATGTTTGCAGTTAAACGAACTTTTGTCGACATGACTAACATTTTTAGCCCGGTAGTTGGAAGGTGATAGCTCTGTTGAGTTCCAGTGACCCATTTCAGAATGCTTGGTTACTCACATCCACTCCGAGGTCACTTTCACTTACAACCAGCCCCGCATTGACACAATTCAAACATCAAATGGAAATTAGTATTGTGCATACACTTCCATCATCAAGTCATATTGTATTGACGCTGGCACGTATTTAGTAGTTTCGTTCAAATTTAGTAATAATCGGATAGATCTCACCGGAAATTGTTGCTGATGTTCAGTCTTCATTTGGACGGTCACCCTGTGATGCTACAGGATGCATTTATGTCTCTAAAGGAGAAGCTCTCCGCTATTCGGCAAATATTTTCACATGATCCTTTTCGCGTGGAACAGCACGAATACATTTAGTAATTCGTGCACAAATGAAATACAATGAAAATCGTAGGTAAAAACACTTTCGGGTAAAAATTAAACTTGAAGAATCACAATCACTTGGCAATGAATGGAAAAAAAATTACAGCTCCTCCTCTGTAGACCACGTGATGAGTGCATCTGAAATTATATGCCTTGTTAGCTTCGATCATTGCTTCTGACCAGCAAATGGCCGTTTTTCCAGTGCACTAGTCTTCTTTTTTTTCACTTCACACTCTGCCATTTATCAAAATCCCTCGTTATGACGCGACTCTATATCGACTTCAAAACTGCTAATAATCATGAATACACTCGCGACCAAGCGAAAAAATACTCTTATTTAACCTTTTTTACCCGGGTGGCACAATACAAATAGCACCAACAAACAAAACAAATCTGATTTAAATTTGCCTCCGGTTGCAAAAAGTTACCATTAAAATGGGAAATGCTACCGATCATTACATATTTTGGGAGGAATCGATTATATTCACTACGTCGTACACAAAACGCGTCAAGTTTTTATGATTTAACTGTTTGTTTAAGTTGCATTACGAATTAATTTTGATATTTTGTTTCGCGAAAACGACGCAGCAAAAACAAAACACGTCAGTTTCAAAGCACGGCTTGCTGCGATCCTCTAAAATAGCATTTAACGAGTTCATAAAGTTAAAATAAAACCTTTGATAGGAGTAAAAGGAATTTCAAAGACAAAGTTTTAAGATCGTTGTGAAGAAGCTGTGTAGGTTCTCATAAACCTGACTAACATATGAAACCTATTGGCGCCTCTTTATGCCATAATGAAACCAAATTTATTTCTAGTGACTTTCATAAAACTTTAATGAAACTTAATAAAGCTGGATGGTTATAGCGATGTTACTTGGGATATGTTTGCAAACAAAGGTAATTTATCAATCCTGTGATTCGATAACGTGACCTAAAAATATTTGGAATTTTATCTTGCATAAAAGCTTTCTTTATTGGAGAAGAGATGAATCGAGAGTTACCTGTTCCACTCAACCTATTAGCAGTCATCCAGATTGAATTAAAGCCAATCCCCTTGTTAAGACAAACGTAAACGATGACATAATCAGCAACATTATCATAAATAACCCTAATATCAACATGTCATCAACCCCTCTCGTATGTTACAATAATCATAAGTAGAGTCTCAACGACGATCCGTTCCCATATGCGATTGAAATCACCCAATATCCTCCTTAGTTCATTGAACTAAGCAGCATATATATATATATTCAGTCAATCCAACGATAAATCCACTTCTCATCATACCTCGATTCGCGAACGCAAACACAATCATCCGGAATATAAAACTACGCCGGTGCCTACCTTATCATATAACAATCGTACGTGACTGTTCGTTGTGGTTCTGGATCCATTTCGGCTGTACTCTACCCATCATGCCAGAGCACTGTCAATGAGTCGTTCCGATTTCGTTCCGGATGGCACTAGCCTAAAATCGCGCGATCCTGTAGAGGGCGAACATCTATTGTTTTGTGTCCTGACCCATCCACGCGTTCACACAGTGGATGTCACTTCACTTCCGACTGTTGGATCGAAAATTGCTTTGGTCATTTTCCGCTTTCGTATCCACTTTTTATCGTCCTCCTAATGCACACACACGCACACTCAACTATCACCGGTTTCCGCCTGGATTGATCCACCATTCACGTTCAACACTGTCCATCAGCTCTCACAGCGATAGATTATTTATCTTCCTTAATTCTGAAACCACCAACGGTTTCACCACCCCTCTCTCTCGCGTTTTGTCATAGGCCGTCCTTATTCGTAATCTCTATGCAAGTCACATCCGTTGCATAACTTCACCCCTTTTCCAACCCATATAACTTCGATACACTATCTGTAATCTATATCTCTGCCTCACAGTCCCACATCGGCATCCATGCCGGTGCCAGAATCCGTCCGAGCGATGTCAGTTTTCAATTTTAGATTTTCTGCCAACTCAAGCGCTTTCCTATTTGTCGAATTCGAAATTCAATATTCCTCGTCTTTTTCACTCATTAAAATTGAATCGATGCTGAATTTGTGCCACCACGTTCATGTCGAGTAGGATCAAAGCTTGCATTTTTTTCCTCCATTCAGAACCACCCGTTGCATGCGAAGCAACCCGATCCACAAAAAAACGATAAATCACGGCATCTCTGAATGAAATTTCAGTTCACTTCCTCCACAAAAGCGCAGATATTTTTAATTTATCCTTCCGCGAATGGATGTTGCTCGCTTTCGATAATCCGTATGCAAGGTATTTTTTTTAATACATGTCCTAGCCTACATAGCCTACATTTGTTGGACTCTTCAGTCACCACCATCAAAAACCGAAATTTATGAGCTTTACTCAAATTTTATTGTGACTGTTTTTATGTGCTCTTCTCTCGGTATTTAACCTCTTTTATTTCCATTCGTGCTTCAGTACGAACTGTGACTAGCCACGGCCCACGCTTTTATGGGCTTCCGTGCAATTTTAATACCACTTCCGCCATGTTGTTTGCCCTCGGTCCTGATTGCTATTTGTCCATTTAAGATGCCGTCGCCGGATACTGTTTATGGTCTCTTGCGGGTGACTTCAGCGCCTACTGCTCGACTGATATTGCGCTGCACGACGACTGCGACTGACTGACCTGCAAGTAGTAAGAAGACGAAAGTGAAGCTTTATTGACTGGTTGGAGATTGTGTTTTCTGGGAAGCTGTTTCGGCAACTGCCGATTTTCATCTCCGGATGAATAAAATATGACGAGGTGGCAGGAATTTGATGACGTGTATTGTATTGTAAAATAATTACGCATCAGGAGTATCATTACTCGCATGGGGTGAATGAAAGGCTCTAATGCAGATCGAAGTTATGTCACGAAATCCAAAAATTTAACCTAAACGTAGAATTTTAATAAACAAACTGACTGAAAATCACACGGTATCTTGATTCTGCGTTCATGTTTTTGCATGTAAAACTCATTGAGAAATAGATATTTATTTCACTGATTGAGTTATATCCAAAGGTAAGACCATTTTCAGCGGTGTTCAATTATTTTGGTCTGGTTTTATAACAGTTCCAAAACATAGACCACCAAAAATACAACAGATAATAATCAACATTAAATTTTCTGCGTTATTTAATGCACATAAAGGGAATGTTCGATAAAAAATAATGGGATATTTCATGTAAATTTAAGCCAGATAACGCCTGAATCTAGTATGTTGTATGAAAGATTGCAAACATTGTTGTACGGCACATGAAAGTTTGTAAACACTTTCGTTGTGTACGCCTTCTATGGCTTGGAATTAAACGCAGTGAAATTTTACGCACCTGTTAAAATTCATTATTTTTTTCTGTGTAGATCAACTATTTTACATTTTCAACGCCATTGTTTTAAATATCGTACGATGACGACCATGCGTGTGTTTTGTTTTGGAACTCCGCCTGCTTCGTTTGGATTTGATTGGTGTTGATTCAGCTCGTTCGACTTTTCTAAATAATTCTTAAAAGTTTCCGTGATTCACGAGTCAAATACGGTTATTCCAAGAGTTGAAGTGACGTGTTTCACTAGGTGAAGGGAAAAAAGTCACCTGCAGTGACGTGACTCTCAATTTGATTTGCCCTGGAGAGTCACGTCAATGCAGGTGACTTTTCCCACTTCACTAAGAGACAAACCTCACTCAACTACTCTCGGAATAACCATCAGTGTTAAATTCCGCGGCTACTTCGTGCTGTTTCATGGTAGACGATGTGGATTTCCGTATTGCTGAATCGGTCTAAAATGGATATTTGTTTCCACGGAAATTTCCTTTTTAGGAGGAAGCTCTGTATGAGAGTAGGGCACTAGCTGATATAAAGGATCGGTATTGAGCTGGGTAATCTGCGACTCCAGTTCAACTCTGTTTTAACAACGATTTCGAACCTGAATAATGCACTCCAACTGGTTGAAATCCCTGAGTTTAAACTCCATTGCCAATACCTCTCCATCTTTTAGCTGTGTCTATATTTATTTCTGTCTCGAAACTCTGAATTTCAAACATTAACAGGTTTCCTACGACAGGGCTTTCTACAAGCCCCAATGCAAGAGGCTCGCGTTGCTCAGCTAGTTGAGCATCACGTCATCAAGTACTTCACTTGTCTGGGACGAAAGTATTAAACGGAAACGCACTTCCATGGATTCTCGCATATGATCATCAAAACCAGGATCAAAACAGCAATACAAAAATACAGCAACTGGAACAAAAGTGCGGAAACACCGGAAGACGAAGTTGAAATCAAAATGTTCCGAACTGGATGTTGAGGCATTCATTTGGGTGTAGAATATCTAGTTTTATGCGTGGTTTTTATCAAATGAGTCTTGAAAACTTCTTCAAGTGTACTTTAAAATTGAATTTGTTACTTGGGTAGTTATGTGGTTCCTGCGACCTGCGACCGAGTAGTTTCACCATTTTTGTTGGGGATCGTGAACAATGTAGGAGACTGCTATGCATACCGTGTCCCATATGTCTCGGTCTTGGCACATCCTCTGGACCAGGTTGTTCGATTCGTGTCGTGGCCGCTTACGGCTATCATGCTGGATCTCGCGCCGTCGAAGCAAAGACATTCGAAGAACACATGTTCCGTGGTTTCCTCAACTCCCACGCACTCGTTGCATGCGAAGTACTGTGCATGCCCATATTTGTGCAGATATTGCATAAAGGAGCTATGGCTTGACAGAATCTGCCGTAAGTAGAAGTTTACTAAACCGTGTCGCCTACCGGCCCAACTGGATAGATCCGGGATTTTCCGGTGGGTCCACCGACCTTTGGTGGAGTTGTTCCTTTGCCATTTGGCTCCTAACCATAGATGCAGCTGTAATGGTCTCACCCTAGGTGGATTAATTCGGTTTTTTTTTTAAATTTATTACTATACAGGTGAGAGGCATGAAGAATATAGATGGGGAGATAAGGTATCATAGAGTATCTGATATGGTTTTATACATAATGTCGAAAGTAGTATACTCTATATACAGCTATACAGCTACAGTATACAGCTCTACTTCTAACTTCGTGTATTACGTTCAACCCGGCAGTAATATCAGTTGCCAGTTTAATTTCCGAGTTTTGAACTGGAACGAAACTTAAGCTACAAATTTTAAAAGGGTTACATCATTCATGTTACATGTTTTTTTTTTCACCCAGGTCGAGAAAACCTACATTACAATGAGCAGCCAGAAGCGTGTTATATTGGCTTTGTTTGCGTAACTGTACAGCATTCAGTTTTGCAAGAATAAGTATTTCCATTGGTGTGAAACATGTATGGCAAATCTTAATGCAATTTCTAAAACCTACGTTTTTGTTTATCTACGAGTGACCCTAGGAAATCTAAACAAAGCTAATATAATACGCTTCAGGCTGGACTGGATAAGCTGAGCTGCTCGTTCATGACTGGAGCATCCGGCGCTTGTGCACTGCTTTAGTTCGGCTATTTTGTTGGTGTAAATTAGGGTGTCCCTAAAAAATCAGTTTTTACATTCTAACTTTTGAATTATGACTACGTCTTTGTTTTCTATACTGGGGTACAATTTAAAAAAAATATCGAATTGCGACTGCCACGAAAAGTTGTCAGGTTTCGAGCCTTAATTTCTCAGTATTTTCTCTAAAGATTAAAAAAAAATTGCACCAATCGATCGGAAATATTTCTACGCATTGATTCAAACATGGGATCATTGTTGATTTTGAGCTACATATATAAAAAAGTTCAGAAAAGGTTAAACCTAGTCTTAAAAGGTATATTAATTCAAAGAATATTGCATTGTACAATCAAAATGGTTTATATTTGATGCGAAGTCATCATTTCAAACATATCCTCAATGGGGCTGTTTCTAGTATATTTTAGTTTCAATTGTTAGGAAAAAATAATTTATAAACGATGTGTAGAGAAAGACATGATGCATGTTATTACTGAACTAAGTGCTTGGGTATATTTTATTGTACAAATGTAAGGGTAATATCAACGAAAAACATGTCCGATTTCAAGCAGTCCCCGCAAGTTTGCCCCAGGAGTACCCGGGCTCATTTATATAGCATTATGTTCCTTGATACCCATTAAAACAAGAATTTGATGATTTTCTGGCCAATTCTCGCCTTTACAATCATAACAACGGAAATAAAAAACTCATGATTTTAGTTAAAATTACCCATAACATTTGAACGATAAGCTGTATTAAAAAACTTATTTGAACGAAAATGTGAGCTTAACGTTATGTTTGTTATATTAAGTTTGAAGATCACGTTTTCATAAAATGAGAAACAAAAAACACTCATGATATAAAGGCACCCTGATTTAAATCACAAAAAAAACTCTATCATGGTCGAATGAAGAGCTAGAAAACTGCTGTCTTGAGCAAAGTTGCTTGAAATTATATTCCCTAAAAACTTGCCATTGACATCACCCTATTGTGTTTCGTTCAAAAGTTAGCAACAGCGCCGCTCTAGCGGTAAAGTATGGAACTGCAAAATTACCACCACAAGATGGACAACTTGTTTAGGTACAACTTTGTACAAGACACCACGATTCGGAAACGTAGCCTTTTTTAGGCTTTTCAAATAATTGCGTATGGTGTGAAGTATTTGGATTTTTTCAGCTTGGCAAAACTTGTGTCACACTTCCTCTTATGTACTTATATCAATTTACCGCAAGGAGTTGTGGTGCTAGTTGAAATGTTTCAAATACTTGGAAAATATATTTTTAACTGGAATTTTCTATTGCATCTCTCTTGCTAGAGTTACATACCAGAACCAACCAAATACAACAACAATAACAGGCCATCCGGACAACGACCACATCAGATCGCAAAGTCAGCAGTAAGGCCACCACAGCAAAACCAGCACATGGCAACACCGAGTCAGCATAATCGTCAATGACCGATCGAATGCAGACTCATCAATTATAAACGATAAAGAGGTCTCCCGCACCTGGAACGCGGTCAGTAATTCTTTGTACGTAGTGTAGAACCTTTATTATGTTAATTGATTAAGTGAATAAACAGTGAAAGTCGAAATAATAGTTTTTTAAAAAGCCTATCACGGCCACGATCTCATAATTGGCGCAGCCGTCGGCGTCTGGTGTTAAGTGAAGTGAAAAACAGTGCTTGTGAGAGAACATAAATCTCACAAAGTGTGATCCGCTCTGCAGCAGCAACCATCTCCACCCGAGCAACCAAAGGGAAAGACGATTTGTGGTCACCGCCGCGCCTCACCGCTACTAGACGTTCGAACCTACAAACACCAGGGCGACTAAGTCGTTTGCTGAGTGCGCCCAGGAAATCAAAGCGTGAGTAATTAATTTTCATTTTTTTATTATATTGCATTTCACAACGGTAGCGCACTACAAGATAGACGCACCCGTTGCATTTGTGAATAGTGAATTGTGGATTAAACTTACGTCCTCGCAGAGCACTACAAGATAGACTCTACGGGTAGAAAATCGTAACAATAAATTTCGAACATTGCTTACGTCTCTGAAGAGCACTACAAGATAGACTCTTTAGATAGTCAGAGTGCACTACAAGATAGACACTTTGAAAACAAACAAACAAAATCTCTCGCCGGCTAATCACGAAGCGTGAATGCCAAAAGTTCCAAAAAATTATAACATTTCTGCGTTAAAGAAAGTGCAGAAATTGTTCAACCAAAATCAACTATCAAGTTCTGAGGAAAGCTGTGACTCAGACACTTCGGAGGAATATTCACATATCCCCCTAAAATCATCCATTCCTTTCGTAGACAAATTAAGTCTGAACGAAAGTGAAATTGAAAGAGCAAATATGGAACAATTAAATGCTCAACTACAACAAATTCTGTCTAATATTCAACATATTGCAGAACGTCAAAATAACCAAGATCAACGATTCGTTGAACTGAACCAAAAGGTTGATGCTGTAGTAGCACAACCATCTAACCCGAATCCCGTTCCCATTACTCCAAGAGTAACGGAAAACAATTTCGAAAACCTTTTTAGAATACCCGACCCAATCAAATCATTACCCTCATACGATGGTAATAGAAGACAATTGACGGCTTGGATATCTACAGCCAGGAACACGCTAGAGGCCTTTTTACCTCACGTTACCGAAAACCAATATCGTATGTATACAACTGCGGTACTCAACAAAATAGAAGGGAAAGCGAAGGACATATTATGCCTTGCTGGTAATCCCCAAAATTTCGACGATGTCGAAGACATATTAACCAACGCGATCGGTGACAGACAAGAACTGTCCACCTACAAGTGCCAACTATGGCAAAACAAAATGGATGATAAAACAAGCATCCATAAATACTACCAAAGAACTAAGGAGCTTGTACAAAATATTAAAATTTTAGCCAAGCAAAATCCGAAATACCACCAAAACTGGGACGCTATATGCAGCTTCATAGAGGAAGACGCATTAGCAGCATTTATTTCCGGACTTCGTGATCCGTACTTCGGACATGTCCAGGCAGCAAGGCCAAAGGACATCGAAGATGCATATGCATTTTTATGCAAATTTAGATCTCAACAATTAACTTCCAATAGATCAGAAAAACCTACAATCAAATACGAAAATAAAAATTTTGCTCCAAATAAATCAACATTTAATAAAATTGATAATAAATCCATTGATAAAAATATCCACCCAACAAATACTGACAAATATAAACCTCCATCGAATCTTCCTGTCGAAAAAATGGACGTTGATCCATCAATCCGTAGCAGACTAACACTAAACAGAAGAAACATAAATAACAACGAAGTTCAATCAGATTCAGAGAGCGACCGACCTCAATCTGACAATGAAGAAGACGAAGTAGCGATAAATTTGCTTGAT
>JASCZW010019748.1:0-13275 GCA_034211315.2 Aedes japonicus | reverse complement strand
GCATGATTGGCCGCCCACGCATGCAATTCCGTTATTGTCAGATCAGCTGTGACTTAGCACAAAACCAATAGATGATGCTTTGGGACTAACATACTTTTTCAATGTTTAAAAACTGGTGACCTATTATAAAGCAATACCGGCGCCAGCCGTGCCTGAATACTGGTCAAGTAGGGAATGGGAAGGAATGTGTTGACATGATACTCGCTTTGGAGGAATGCTGAGAAATCCTCTGCACTTCCACGAGAAATCACTAGGATGTTGGATAGTTGGGGAAAGATTAGCAGTCACTTTTTCCACTGCTACCACGTTGCGACCGGACTGAAAAATATCACCAATCGACTCCGAACGACCGTAACTTTATACTATAAATCCTTTAACCCAATTTTCGCGGTTTTTAGCGTTAAAATTTCACTTCATTTCACTTCCACCGAGAACCGTGATTCTAGACTTCAGTTTTTTTCGATTCCTCCTCTTGCTAATAATCATCGATTCATTCGCGACAAAGTGGAAAAACACTTAAACTTCATAATTTATGTCTTTGTGTCACAATACTACCACTAATTCAACATTTGCTCAGGATTTACAATTGTGCCGAGACAACTAATAAACTTGTGATTTTATATAATATATAAAATATGAATTCAATCATATACAGAATAAATAAACAAAATTCTAACAAATTAATCTAAACAAATTTAATCAATATTATTATTATGAGTAATTTTATATAAATGATCATGTATCAACAAATTATTTATTATAGTTAACCATATATATTTTATACATGTAGCAAGGGCTTAAGATTTTTATAAGTACTAACCCAACTTAATTAAGAGGTTATGTATAGTGGGACATATTCCATTTATTCCAAGATTTGTCCTTCGTTCTACAGTTTGAAAAATAATTTTTAATCCAAACGAAACTATATCAGCTCATGAAAATATATTTTAATATGTTTCAAAATCTGAATGTACTGTATAGAATTTAGAAGAAAAACTAAGATAAACTCAAATATGATTGAAGCAAAGCCTACCGAGATATTTACTCCAAGTTGTCAAATTTAGTTTATTTTGATTTTGTCTTTAGTTCCCACTATCATGTGTGAGTGTGTACGAAAACAATAAATTTATTTCAGTACACGCACATCCTTAAATATATGTGCAACAAAATCTGTGTATCAAACTCATGAATCATGTGTCACGGTTGCACGATATGATACAAAAACTGACAGCGCAACTCATCAAATTCAATCACCAAAGGCAATTGGTGAATTTAACAACACTGCTTTGGTGAAGAGAAAAAATGTCACTCGCAGTGACGTCATTCCTCTGGCTGAATCAAATGGTGAGTCACGTCACCTTAAATGACTTTTCTCACTTGACCAAAGTGCTGTTGTTTTTCTCACCAGTCGCTTTTTGATGAGTTTGCCTGGAAATGTCACAGCGATGTCACGCAACACAATAAAAGCTCACATGCAACCACCATGCAGCTCATCAATCCACCGTAAGGTGGATCACGGTGAGCTGTTGAGTTGTGAAGTGGAGCAAAAGGAAGAAGGCAAATGTGTATTTTGACAGTTCTAATAAGACCAAAAACAAGCTGATGGAGAAAAAAGTGATGTGCTTGAAACAGTGTGCTTTTGCAGTTGTTAGTAATTTTTATTTATTATATTACGTTACGTTTTTATTTATTATATTACTCAAAATGGTTGATGTTATCAATTTTTGTAGGAAATCTAAGAGCAAGTTAAGAGAGACGGAGAGTGTACGCCGCCAGATAGATTTTCTTCGAATGTACTATTGGGTGGTGGTTAGCAAAATACCGGTGAATTGGAGTGAAGTGAATTATGTTGCTCTAAGTAAAAATGATGTTTTATGCTATGCGTTGTTGTTATCGTTGTTATTCTTGCTGTGATCCAATGATTATACTTAAAACTATCAAGGTTAGTTGTTTTTATTGATTCATTATTCAATCGGTTGTGAGAATCATAACTATCATATTTTACAGGTGCATATCAGTGTTTATACGAACGAAGAGTTACAAGATGTGTACTAGAAATGGAGGAATGAACACAAAATCACTACGATGAAACCTGTCATGGTTATTGTGAATTGTGAAAATATAGACCATAAGAAAGATTAGAATACGGACAGCATGACGGCGACGTGATTCGACTACGAACCAGTGCCAACCGCTGAACTAAAGTATCTTCTTCAAGGTGATGGAATTTCAGTTACAGCACTGATTTGGTATGTTACTTGAGAGGACGCAACCGAAGTCAAATCAATGTGTAATGTCTTCATGGCAAATTATGCAAAAAAAGTAGTAGTAACTATGGAAATAAACTGAGAAATTTGTATATAAATTGTGATCGAACTTTCGGATCGGCCTTTAATGTTGATCATCTACACATCTATAAATGTACAAAAAAAAACTATAGAAATAGTTTTTACTTTTCCTGTGAACATTTCTTAGGCTCAAAATGTGTAGCCAATCAAATAAATCTAGTTAAAACAACTGCCAATTCTGTTTGCTTGGTTTTATATAAATTGTGAGAAATTTTATATAAATTGTAATCGAACTTTCGGATCGGCCTTTGAATGTTGATCATCTATACATCTATACAATGTATCACAAAAAAACTATAGAAATAGTTTTTACTTTTCCTGTGGACATATCTCTAGGCTCAAAATGTGTAGCAAATCAAATAAATCTAGTTAAAACAACTGCCAATTTGTTTCGAGTATTTTATCGCTAGATCGCTGTTCGATGTATTTTATAAGTATTAACCCAACTTAATTAAGAGGTTATGTATAGTGGGACACATTTAATTTATTCCAAGATTTTCCTTCGTTCTGCAGTTTGAAAAATAATTTTTAATCCAAACGAAACTATATCAGCTCATGAAAATATATTTTAATATGTTTCAAAATCTGATATGTACTGTATAGAATTCAGAAAAAAAAAAACTAAGATAAACTCAAATATGATTGCAGCAAAGCCTACTCTGAGAAAATTTCTCTCGTTATACCGACAATTAAATCATGGTCAAGATGACTATTGCATATAATGGTTACAATAACCATGAAAATGGACGAATTCACCACGTTCAAGGCATTCTTGACTATGATCATGATAACAAGGACTATTCCGATATTATGGTAAATGTTGAATCAACTATTTTTAATTGGCGTTTTGACCATGATCATAGTCAGTTCAAAATCACTATACTGCAAAAGTCATCCTAACCCCAATAACGGTAAAATTGACTACCAAATTTGTCTCTGTGTACCGAGATATTTACTCCAAGTTGATTTCAAATTTAGTTTATTTTGATTTTTGTCTTTAGTTCCCACTATCATGTACGTGAGTGTGTACGAAAACAATAAATTTATTTCAGTACACGCACACCCTCAAATATATGTGCAACAAAACTGTGTATCAAACTCATGAATCATGTGTCACGCGGGCACGATATGACACAAAAACTGACAGCGCAACTCATCAAATTCAGTCACCAAAGGCAATTGGTGAATATAACAACATAGCTCAAGTGACAAAAATAACTTCGACTCTCGGAATAACCCGGTACATTCCGGGAATTATTTTTCGGGGAATCAGTTTGTTTGGTTTAAAGTTTTTCGCCATTCAGGGAAAAGTCGGACAACCGTTCGTCATCTTATGGATGCTAGGAAAACCTCGATTCATGGTTGAAGACTTTGTGGGAACCGATAGGCGTACATTTACCGTGAAATAAAGTGAAAACGATGTTAATTTCTATTGAATTCACAGACTGAACATAACCACACTCGGGCTACAGTTTTGACTCCTCTTTGTTGTTATCGAAGTAAGCATAGAGCATAAGCAACCAACCAATGCAGTTGTTATGTAGTAGCTTAGCAACGCCTAGCAACCACGGCAACGTAGGTTGTTGATTCGAAATTAATTTTCATTAGTCGTTAGTCAGTCCACCTAACCGGTTGTATAATTATTACTCTGCAAAAGGTTATGGGCCCAGGATTGGTCATAGCCGAAAGATAGAAGATTTTTTCAAGCGAAGATAGCGAAACCCACGATGAGTACCGGCGGAGACGGCAATGGAAGCGGAGCTGGAGTGCCGGCTGCTGGAAACGGACCGAGCGGACGGATCAACGCAGTCGCTCTACCGATCATCGAGATGCTCAAGGGCCGTGAAAATTACGCTACGTGGGCGTTCGCCATGAAAAATGACGCTCATCCGTGAAGGATCCCAGGCTGCGCGTGTCGCCGACTGAAGGCCAGCAGGTCGACGGAGAGGTCAGTTTGCGGGCGATGGCCACAATTTGCTTGAGTCTGGAGACGACGAACTACAGTCTGGTCCAGGACGCAAAGGACGCCAAGGAAGTCTGGGAGAAGCTGCGGAATGCATTTCAGGACAACGGTCTAACGCGGAAAATCGGGTTGCTGAGGAAGCTAACGTCGATTCGGTTGGACGAATGCGGTAGTGTGGAATCGTACGTTGACGAGCGGATGTCCACGGCACATAAACTTGCGGGAATCGGTTTCAAGGTCGACGACTAGTGGCTGGTTGCGTTGTTGCTGATGGGGCTTACGGAGCATTATGAACCCATGATAATGGGACTCGAGGCTTCAGGTACTGCGTTGACGTCGGACGCGGTGAAGGCAAAAATTTTGCAAGACGTGAAGCTACAGAATGGACCAAAGAACAGCGGTGGAGATTGAGTATTGTATTCAAATTTGAAAGGGAGACGGCGTGGTAGCAACAACGGTGCGGCAAAGAAAGACGACACGTGCCACAATTGCAAGAAGTGAGGGCATTTGGCAGCGAAGTGTCCACAGAAGCAAAACTCTCCAAGAACGTCTGGCAAAGCTTTGTGCAGCGTTTTTGCGATTAGCGAGGTAAGCGATAAGGAGTGGTATTTTGATTCTGGTGCCACGTGCCACATGTCTCGGAGTGGCAATGATTTCGTGAAGTAACAGCATATGGCACACGCGGTGGGACTGGCGAACAACGGTAGCATGATGTCAGTCGCGAAGGGTCTTGTCAAGCTCGAACTCAGTGAAGGTCCCATCGAAGTGAAGGAATTGCTGCAGATTCCGGAACTGGCTATCAATCTCCTTTCGATCAGCAAGATATGTCAGAAGGAACTGACGGTAGTCTTCGATGCAGATACGTGTGAAGTTCGCGAGAACGATGGCAACGTGATCGCATCTGGTACACATGTATGCATATGTTAGGTATATGTTGAACCGGAAGAACGAGCAGGTGCTACTCACACCGAGCACTGGCATTTGGCACAGACGGCTCGGTCACCTCAATCGTCAAAGCTTACGGAAGCTGGTAGCGATGGCAGACGGCATTGAATTGCAAAACGACGTCATCCCAGAGTGTATCGCTTGTATCGAGGGTAAGCATGCACGTAATCCATTTCCTTCCAGTGGGTCGCGAGCCAAAGGGCTACTGGATTTGGTCCACTCGAATCTGGTTGGACCCATCGAAGTTCCTTCTTTCGGTGGCAGCCGTTACGTGATGACGTTTATCGACAATGCGAGTCGGAAGGTGTTCCTCTATTTCCTGGAACGGAAAAATGAAACATTTGAAGCATACACTAAGTTCAAGTCCATAGCCGAACGGCAAACAGAAAGGAAGCTGAAGGTTCTGAGAACGGACAACGGCACCGAATACGTCAATGCGTCCTTTAGAAGCAGCATGGTGAATCCATTGTGACAAACTTTTTGTCGTACACTTTTACTCTCGAACCGTTTGCCTCGTGGAAGATAAACGGTGTAGCTCCTCTATTTCTATCCCTGTTCGTTGCCGGAATTATCAGAAAGGTATCTTATGTTGGATGAACGGTCGTACAACAGAATACGGCGACTTACCGAGGCTGCGTTCACTTCCGCCGTGTGAAGCGAACGAGAATCTAGTTTTTTTGAACTGTACCGACAAGGTTATCGCCATTTCAAAGCTCGGCCGGCAACCTTCAGATGAAACCAGCAAATTTCGTCATCATTAGTCGGTTTTATGATCTGGATATCGATCGGCTTCTGGGCGTTCCTCGCGTTGCGTTTCGGATTTCAGCCGTCAATGCCGCCACTTGGTTCTGTATCTCAGTCAAGACCCCGGATGCAGCAGTAGTAGACGCGGCGGCGATTTGTGAGGACGGCGTATCGACCATTTCATCCGCCATCTCAGCCAGTTTTCCGATAGTCCCATCACTTATTTATTGATAAGACAGCCTTGTCGCTAGGAAGCATCCGCTGTAGGAACAGCTTTTTCATCAAGTCGTCCGTGACGTCCAGTCCAGTGACGATTTCTTGCGTTTTTGCAAGTAGATGTGTTGGACGCATGTCTCCGGGGTCGCATGCACTCAAAAGTCGTTCTAGTCTGCCCTGATCTGACACTTGGAATCACGAAATTAAACGTTGCTTGTTGTCATATTTGTTGTTTGCTGACAAATCTGTCACATGGCGATGATCACCGATCATCGGATCGTTCTTTCAGAAGTCCTGGACTGCTACTTCCGCTACAGCAGCATTTTCCGCCTGGAGTTATGCTCTGGGACATCTTCCCAAAATGTCACCAATGTGGGAACTGATAGGCGTACTTTTCCCGTGAAATAAAGTGAAAACGAATGTGAAAATATAACGCGTGTTAATTTCTATTGAATTCACACTCGTGCTATAGTTTTGACTCCTCTTAAAGCAGGGTTGTATCTAGGGGTGCACTGGTACAGTGTTGGCAACATTTACATTTTCAACAACTTTACCGAAGACGGCAACTTTCTAGCGCTTCATTTTACATAGATAGACTACAGCGACATCTCTGCCACAAAATGTGGAATTAATTTGATAATGTCAGATGACTACATTTTATATTCCAATCAACTTTGCCGGAGACTGCAACTCTCATGATTACTAATTATGCTTTTATTAATTGCATACAGTGCGCCAAATTTCAATTGTAATGTTTTGAAATTGGAAACATCTTCCCAACACCAGGGTATCCCAGTAGTGAACAGTTATTTCGGCTAGAAACAAAGATGTGAAGAGAAAGTATCGATGAGTCCGATAGAGCTCGGAAAATTGAAAAGAAGTAGATTTGACATTGAGCGTAGGGCTTTTGTTTTGTTGCTTCGAAATACTGCCTAATACTACGCTCAATCTCAAAACTACTTCTATTCAATTTTCAAAACCTGCCGAACGCAATCGGACCGGACTTATCGATACTTTCTCTCCGCATCTTTGGTTCTGGCAGAAGTTGCAGTTCACTACTGGAATCCCCTGATGTTGGGAATATATTTCCAATTTCAAAACAAACTCTCTAGAGCTTCATATGGCAAAGATAGATTGCAGCGCCATCTCTGCAGCACGGTTGGGAACTAAAATGATAATATCTAAAGACGATTCGTTACGCACTGAGTAACTTTACTCAAGACGCCAATTCTCTGCCATGGGTCTGGAATATTTTATATGCAATTCTATTAACACAGCCAAACTAAAACTTCCTTCCTTTTGTACTAAATTCCCGGAATAATACCAGAACCAGTTTTTCTTTATTTAGAAGGAGATGTTCGCTAGAATAAAAGATATAAAGAGAAAGTGTTGAAAGTTCCGTCAGTGTACGGTAGGTTGGAAATAGAATAGAAGTATTGGAAATTGAGCGAAAGGGCATGGGTAACATGGGTAACATTTGCCTAACATCCCACTGCGGGGTAGGTCGAGGCACAGACGAATCCGCCACATCAATAGGAAAAAGTAACGTGTTGTTACGCGCTCATGTGTTGTTACGCGCTGATAAAGACTGTATTCGATGAAATTTGGACACACGCAATTGTTCGTAACTTTTTAGCGTGTGGGTAAAAAATATTGAAATTTTAACTGAATGTATTTCATTGTGTTGTGTTAATTGTGAGTTTCATGAAAATCGGTCGAGTGATTTCAGTAATGGCTTCGAATGAAGAAATAGTGCGCCAACAAATTTTGGGCACTCACTTCTAAAACCCAAACGCTTCTCATCGATGGATCGGAAAACAGCTCAGAATCGCACATTCAACCGTATCTCATGTCATCAAAATGTTCGAGGACCGTAAGACAACCAAGCGCAAAAATGTTAGTGGCAAAAAACGTGGCACATCAAATCCGGAGAAGGCCAGGATGGTATTGAACCAATTTAAGCGTTATCCCAACATTTCGATCAGAAATGTTGTGAAAAAGGCGAAAGTTTCAGTTTGTTTTGTGCAGAAAACAATGAAACGTTCTGGATTACATGTGTTCAAGGTCCAGAAGGCACCGAACCGGAGCGATAAACAGAACTCGGTGGCCAGAACTCTTGCAAGAAAACTGTACAGGGAGTGGCTCACAAAACCGTTTTGCATTGTGATGGACGATGAGACCTACATTAAAGCCGACACCAAACAAATGCCAGGACAGGAACACTACGTCGCCACCTCTAAGTTGGCCGTTCCGGAGAGTGTACGGTAGAAGAAACTGTCGAAATTCGCCAAAAATTCCTTGTCTGGCAAGCGATCTGCGGATGTGGCAAAATGAGTCAGCCCTTCATCACCTCTGGGACCGTCAACGGACAAATTTACAAGGACGAATGCCTCCAAAAACGACTTCTGCCCTTCTTGAGATCTCACGATGGCCCGACACTGTTTTTTGCCGGATTTGGCATCTTGCCACTATGCCCGGCCCGTCTTAGACTGGTACAAAGATAATAATGTAGTTTTTGTACCAAAAGACGTCAACCCTCCAAACACTCCGGAACTTCGCCCAATTGAAAAATTTTGGGCAATCATGAAGGCAAAGCTCGTTAAAACTCCAAAACTGATAGAAAATGAACTTGAACTAAAGAAAGTGTGGTTAAAAGTAAGTAAGCAAGTCGGTCCTATCATTGCCCAAAATTTGATGAAAGGGGTCAAGGCAAAGGTGCGGGCATTTGGGTTGGGAGAAGAGGTTCAATAAACCAATGATTTCAAAACTTAACCATTTAGTAGTACTTTATTTCTAGAAAGTTTGAAAAATCGAACCCAGACAAATGTGGGTGTGTTATTTTCCTCGACAATACTGTTTAGAATTCATAATCCTTTTCCCATTTGATTCAAATATAATTGCAGTTCTTCTACAAGATTTCCTCGAGTAAGTCATCCAACATAATCGTGCTAGTGTTGGCTCAAATCATGGGAATGTACTTTTGCTCCTCGGTGCTGTTGATGCGAATGAACATGCCCGCTGAGTATCGGGTCATCATAACGGAGGTGCTGGGCGGCTTGCACTTCAACTTCTACCACCGATGGTTCGATGTCATCTTCCTGGTGAGTGCCCTGACGACCATAGTGATTCTCTATCTACTTCACAAGCCGCCGAACGTAGATACGAGTATGTAAATTTAACAATCAAGTCATTTTGACAAACGAATACTTCTGAGCTGTATATCTTCTATTCGTTCGTTTAGGTAGGTATGTAGGCAAACGCCAAACAAGCAATTATAATTTTAACCATTTAAGATATGTTAACATTGGCCATCCTAAGAATGACAAAATCATCTCCACTTTTTCCGTTACGTACTGCTTGTGATCTCTGTTGTATTGACATACTGAAAAAGAAATAAAAACCCTCAAAATGTGTATTTCAGAGCAAAATGTAATCAATCGTATGAAATGGTCTCGCCTTGGTGTTTCGCCACAGGATGTAAATATTTTTTCTATGAGACGACACGTGAGTTAAAAACTTAGCAACTCATGTAGACAAGCAGACGAAATATATACACGAAACTATTCACGCTACGCAATGTGGAGTGCAGTAGTCACGAATGAAAAAGTTTTCCCATTAGTGTTTGATGACTTCCTTCCCTCGATTAATGAAAGTGGTGTGAAATGTGTTGTCAGAACATAAGACTATCCAAAAGACTGATGTTGTTTTTCGTAACAAAGACTTGTCCTGAAAAAAGTTTTCCGCGGCCACCAGAACCAAACTTCCGGATTTTGTCCTTCATTCTTAAAATAACGATCTATATAGAATTAGAGTTTTTTTCTGGGACAAGAAAAAAACGGTTACATTTGTTCATTTGTTTAGATTCAAATGTCAACATAAAGCGTAAAGAAGATGATAAGAAACATGGACATGTAGAACAAAAAGTGGGAGGGTTGTAAATTCAAAACAACTATTCTGAAATGGGTTTGCGGCTCAGAAAAAGAACCGATGTTTGGCGTTTTGTTTGTTTCCGAAAAAAATATGCCAATGAAAAGGGCTGATCAACTAAAGAGAACTAATTAGGGCACCTCACGGTAATGAATTAGTTTAGCTATTTCTGTACACTAAAAATTGGGTAGGTTATATCAGGGATATAACTGCCATGTTCCCGTAGGATCGTGTTCTTGTGTATAATTATTATGGTATCATCTAATGAAAAGGAGGCTGTGCCTGTGCCTGACAACAAACCTGACGTTTGTTTTTTCAATGCAACTGAAAATTATTAAAAATAATAATGTAATATCTAATGTAGTATTTGAAATACGTTTATCCTATCTCGTTAAGTGAGTTTTGGAAGTCAACCAAACCAATCGCGTTTTCTGATCGGTGAAAAAATCAGTGTTGATAAAAATCATGCTCGTTAGGTTCAAAAGCGTGGATTTTCAGGCAACATAACATTGACTGCCTATAATTTCCATGCGAAAATCAAACGATAACTCGTGACAACAAATGTAACCAGAAGAATGAACTGTCGATTGTCAAAATTCTTTGATATTCATTTCTGTAGACAGGTTCATTTTCAATATGAATTTCGATTTGTCAGAAATGAGATTCAATAAACCACAATGAATATCAATAAGCCGTCGGGATTGGATAATATGCAAGGGCAGCCAAGTCCAGGGTATTCTTGCTAGAATCTGTTCCTATGGAACGATGATGACGGCCCTAGTTGTTTCATGTTCGTATATGGATTCAAAATCACTCAAAAATACAAAAAAATCATCGCAAGAGATGATATTCAAATTTCGTCTAGTGAAATTCATGCTGACCGATTGATAATCAAAACAACAAAGACAGCAGATTTTTGATCCGCACTTACACTCAACCAAATAATCTTAAGAACTTCATAAGGTTCAACTTATGAACGATGCTTTGGAATTTCATAAGGCCAACTTATGATTGGATTTTGTTTCACATGACGTTGTTCTTATACGACTTGAAGCTTTCCTAATTTCAAGTGTGGATATATACTAGTGGGCAAGTCACTGGTCCCACAACCTCAACGTCCAAGGTACGAATTCAGGTTGCTCTATATTTTTATATTTTCAACACACATAAGATAAATGTATGAAATTTATACTGAATTCTTATAGCAAATAATCATAATGCAATCTTATGAATATCGAAAGATTATTTCGCTGAGTGTAGAGCTGGCTTCATTCATTGCAGCAAACAAAATTCAGTGGGCATAGAAGTGATAGTGGTAACCATGAAAACCGGGAATGTAAACATCATCATTACACTGGGATAAAATCATTTTCATTTCTCATGAATATTTTATGGAAATCCAAGGCCCTGGAAAAAATAGTCGCGATCGTTGAATTTTATGATTTGGATTGTACGAATAATGTTCTTAAATAGTGAAAAATGTAGTAGTGTTTGCGTTGAATGGTCGAAGAAGAATATTAATAAAAAATACGCAGTGAACAAAAAAAAAATGTCACAGCTGTTGGGCGACATGGTGAGCGTGTTCGATCAGTGAAATCTAATGAACCGCTTCCAGCAAAGCCTCTTCGAGCTGATCGGACTGACGGCCATGAAATTCCCGGAATAAGTGAGCGATGTGCATCACCGTCATGTTCTGGACACTGTGATTTGTTTTGCCGAGGATCAACTGCTGGAGGAAAGCTCCTCCCTTGATCTCGCTGGCGGATACCGTGAAAGGATTGAGCTACTATCTGTATGTATATATGTACGTGTGCATGTGTGCGTAAGTATTTATGAATGAATGAAAGAATGAGCTTGAGATTCAATTGCGGACCGGCATCGGTAGGTCATACTCTCAGTAATTAAATTTAAATAAATTTTAATTACACATGAACTAAAGGGTGTCCACAGTTAAATTGCATCACTTTAAACTCGTCCTCAAAAACAAGGCTCTCGATTGTCATGAAATATTCAAGAAATAAAATACAATGTATAATCTTGGCTTAGGTATTTTATTTCACTGTATTTCTTTACCAAATCCAAAAGCTCGAACTTTCTTCTTAGTACCACGCATAAGCTTTTGTACAACGCTTGAACCGAAATTTTTTTCCGCTTTCAACCATGACTTCAACATCTCCCGTTCTGTAGTGACACCTTTAGGATGCTTACGAAGTTCGTGCTTCATTATAGCACAATGTTTTTTTCAATTGGCCACAACTCTAGAGAGTTTCTGGGATTAAGATTCTTCGGCACGAAAATGACACAATTTGTCTTGTACCACTCCAGAACATGAGTAGTGACAAGAGGCTAGGTCCAGTCAAAAAATTGTAGGAACGTTGTGTGTTTTAAGAAACGGAAGCAGTAGTTTTTTCAGGCATTTCTCCATGTATACTTGACCATTTACAGTTGAAGTTGTCACGAAAGGCTTGCTCAATTTACCACACGAACAAATCTGCTGCCAAAACATGAATTTCTTGGGAAACTTTAACACTTGCTGTTCCCTGAGAGACTCTGGAACATCGAACTTGTCTTTCGCAATCACATACGGGAATTTGTTTGAAGTCCGCTTTTACGTTTGTTTCATCGTCCATGGTGCAGCAGTGTGGTTTCGTCAACATTTGTGTGTACATCTTACGCGCACGTGTTTCAGTTGTCCTATTATGTTTTTCATTG
This sequence comes from Aedes japonicus, assembly GCA_034211315.2. Taxonomy (NCBI): domain Eukaryota; kingdom Metazoa; phylum Arthropoda; class Insecta; order Diptera; family Culicidae; genus Aedes; species Aedes japonicus. The sequence goes on along the minus strand of JASCZW010019748.1, from coordinate 420 downwards.
CGGTTTGGAGCTTCCTGAACTTTGAATGAACGGGGCCAGGCTCGTTCTAAGTTGGGTTTGCGTTTACAGGCAGCAACCACTTGCTTGTGATCCTACACACAGTACGGAACACTTTTTCTACCACTCACCTTCTCCCGATCGACAGTTAAACGTTCTCCGAAAAGTTTTATGACACGAGACACTGTAGACTGGTGAATTTTCAGCATCTTTCCGATGGCTCGGTGCGAAAGAAGTGGGTTTTCTCGTGCACTTGCTGATCCTTGGATTCCATTTGCAAAACTAAGACAATTAAATGAAACTCACGCGCAGTGTAAACAATGCACGCTGAGGTCATTTCACACAAAACTTCGTTTAAACCAACCCTAAGGGCGAAATGTTACAGCGTCTGGAAAGTGATGCAATTTAACTGTGGATACCCTT
>JASCZW010019747.1:0-13281 GCA_034211315.2 Aedes japonicus | reverse complement strand
ATACGGAGATCCATTTCTGCCATTTTTTTCTTTTCGATCGATGGTAAAACGTTCGTGGTACCTATATAAAACACGAGACACCGTAGAATATATCATTCCCAGCTTCCTGCTGATGGGACGATGAGAAAGATCCGGATGTTTGAGGTACGTGCGCAAAATGTCTTTGTTCCGCTGCTGTTCTTCCGACTCAATCTTCGCAACGATTGCACATCTGCTAGTGAAACTTATCCAGCGTAAACACATTGAACTAATTCCACCCAAAATACCCAACGGGTAAAAAGTTACAGCCATGTAAAAGTAGTGCAATTTGATACCGTACAACCTTTAAATGTTTCGATTTTTAATGCGATTACCGTTCCATCTGGGGGTTGGTTCACCGGTCAGTAGTCATGTACACGCTTAGAAAAAAGTACCCACCGGAGTAGTTAAGACTGGGAAGCCAACTTTGGAGATAATCGTGTTTACCTACCGTTGGGTACAAGTTACTTACTTTTGGGTGAAATTTTACCCAAAACTAATTTATTTGAAACCAACGGTAGGTAAACATGATTATCCCCAAAGTTGGCTTCCCAGTCTTAACTGCTCCGGTGGATACTTTTGTCTAAGCGTGTATACAAGTTGCCTATATACTGTGAAAATTGACAGCTCCATCAGTTTGTTTACGGCAGCTATGGCGAGAAGAGTGAATATAGTTCGAGCCACCTGCTCCATCTGGCCCTAAGAAAGACGGCCATCGTGGCCCACTTCATGTCGGCCGGATACGATCGCGACTACAAGTTTATGGCACTTCTGAAGAAGGGAGTCCATCGAGCGGAAGCCTGGGGTGACATCGCGCATTTCTGAACGAGTGCTATTTTTTCGTTTCGACCACATTTGCCATTACCGATTTCGATTCGAGCTCGAAACGAGTGAAACGCGTAGGGTAGTACCATAGACTAACTCTAAGACCAGTAGGTCCCATACAAAAACATCTTTTTTCTTGACTCAGTCAGTACTAGCACATCGGTCCCAAGCTCGGTCCCAAGCTAAATAATGCGCCCCTATTTATGAACTCACACTCTCAAATATTCTGTCAAAATAACACAGCAAATCAAAACAAAGGCGCAAATATGTACAGCAAGGTGCTGACTTCAAGGTGTATTTCGGACCAAGTGGTTCTACAACAATGAACCAACTTCAAATAGGTAGTTGCATATTGATTGTTGATAGTACTAGATCTTCGAGTAAAAATTGGCATTGAGTAACATTTATTTCGGGCATTTTTGAGCCCGAATCGACTAGAAATATCTCGTGAAACAGAAGTTGTTCGTCGCACTCATAAGTGCAATCATAGCCTCAATAAGATCGTTCAATATAAAAACAAACACGAATTTTATTGCAAAAATAATCGGCATTTGCATTTACCAATATGTGAGTACACATATACACCGTGTCCAATATATTCTCATACAAAATAAAACTCTATTTATTTCAAATCGATAATCCGGATTTTATTGATAACTTTACCCATTATATTTCAATATAAGGAGTGTATCGAAAATAAGCTATCCACAAACTTTCTTTCATATTATGTTGAAACCCGGTATTTTATTCATACAAAAAATTGATCCTTTATTGTACGAGGTTAAACTTGAACATAATGAAGACCGGATGAAATTTAAGTTATTCCTTCACGAATTTTCGAACTTTGGATTGAATGCTCTTCATCAAGTTCCGGACAAGTGTTGCATCGCATTTTTTGGACGCTTGAGCCCAAATTTTTTTGAACTCCTGCATGTTCCCAGCTGCCATACCAGTCTTCTTGAAGACCCTCTTCACGATTGCCCAGTAACGTTCGATGGGTCGAAGCTGAGGGCAATTTGGTGGATTGATATTTTTCTCAACGAAATCTATACCCTTTTCCGCAAGCCAATTGAGAGTGGTTTTGGCATAGTGAGCCGACGCTAAATCCGGCCAAAACAGTGGAGATGTACTATGCTTCTTATATAAAGGCAACAATCTCTTCTGGAGACACTCAGATCGATAGATTTCCGCATTTATAGTTCCGGTAGTGTAAAAAATGGTTGACTTCAAACCACAGGAACATATTGCTTGCCATAACAGTACTTTTCGACCGAATTTCTCCACTTGAATCGACCTGTCCGCATCGCTCACATCGAGTTTCGATTTTCTGCTTCTTGTAGGTCTTCAGGTGGTTTCGCCTCTTGATACGCTGGATCATTCCGACACTCGTTCCTGCTTTTTTGGCCAAATCACGTATTGACATTGATTTGTTCTTCATGATTAGAGATACCACTTTCTGCTCCAGTTTCGGGTTGGAAGAACCGGGTTTTCTGCCTCTTCCTGGTAGCTCATCCAAAGAATAGTGTTCCCCAAACTTCTTAATTATGGTTTTAACACTCGCATGATGAATTCCAAACCGCTTTGCCAATTTTCGCATAGTAATACCCTTCTCACTTAGCCATGTGTCCAGAACCTTAATTTTCACTTCCTTTTCAATACGCGACATTTTGAAAACGCACAAACAAGTAAACAAAAGAAAGCTGACAGTCAAACGCACAGCATGCAGTGTTTAAAGCATAAAAACCATCACAAATACATGCGTGCACCGCAAATGTATGTGGATAGCTTATATTCGATACACTCCTTAGTATCTGAGGTTTGTGCTCAGTAAACTTCAAAGTGATAGGGACTTGATCCCGTATGTCCGTAAAGTCCCTCTAAATACAAAAGAAGAAGAAGAAAGCGAATCGATAGAAGCAGAAGAACAACCCGATGAGCTCGGAATGAGAGTAAGGACTGAACCAAGAGCGAGTAAGCGGTATAACACGCAGAAGGAAAAACTGGAACAATTCCGAAAATATGTTGAATTACAAGAAGAAAGCAGCGAAACACAAAAAGTCCTATTACAAATGAAACAAGAAAGCCTGAAAATCAAAAACAGCTTCTTGAATTGGAGTTAGAGTAGTCAAACCAACGAAGAATTTGATTTTTAATGATACTTTATGAACCAAACTGTTATTTCTCAACGAAATGTTGGCCTTAAATAAATCGTAATAGAAAAAAATTAGGCCTACTAATAAACCATTATTTATCTTCTTCTTCTTCTCCCTGACTTTCGTGACGCCCCCACTGGGACTTTTCACTGGCTCTCTACTTCAATTTTTTTTTTTAATTTCAGGGATAAACTACGAACTTCAGATAAGTTCAACGAATGTAGAAATTTAATGAACTTCAGGAAAGTTCAACGAAGTTCATAGAAATCCAATGAACTCTAAGAAAATGACAAATTTAATGGAAATATAAGAAACTTCAAGGAACTTCAGGGAGGTTCAACGAACATAAAAATAGTTCTACGAACTTCAGGGATGTTCTACGAACTTTGGGAATGTTCTACGAACTTCATGAAATTTAAAAAAACTTCATGGAAATTCAATGAAGTTAAACGAACTTCAGGGAAGTTCAACGAATTTCATGGACTTTCAGATATTTTCTTCGAACTCCAGGGATGTTGAACAAACTTAATGGAAATTCAATGAACTTCAGGGAAATTCAATGAATTTCATGTAAATTGAACGAAGCTCATAAAAATGCAACAAACTTTAGGAAAGTTGAACACATTTCATGCAAATGTAAAAAACTTTAACTTACGTCAGTTTCTACAAACTTCAGGGATGTTCTACGAACTTCAGGGAAGTTCAACAAACTTCATGGAAATTCAACATACTTCATGAAAATTCAATGAACTTCAGTAAAGCTCTACGAAATTCAGGGATGTTCTATGAACTCCATGAATGATCAAAAACCTTCTGAGAAGTTCAACAAACTTCATGAAACCTTAAATAACTTAAGGGAAGTTTAACGAACTACATGGAAATGCAAGGAAATTCAATGAACTCCAGGGATGTTCAATAAACTCTAAGGAAATTCCACGAACTTACGAACTTCAGGGATATTCTATGAACTCGAGAGATGTTCAACAAACTTCATGGAAATTCAATGAACTTCATGGAAACACAATAAACTTCAGAGAAATTCAGGAATGTTCTACTTCATGAAAATTCAACAAACTTCATGAAAATTCAATGCCCTTCAGGGAAATTCTATGAACTTCAGAGAAATGCAACGAAGTGCATAGAAATGCAATGAACGTTAGAAAATTTGAACAAATTTTAGGGAAATTTAAGAAACTTCAACTTACTTCAGGAAAGCTCAACGGATTTTAAGAAAGTTCTACAAACTTCAGGGATATTCTACGAACTTCATGGAAATTCAACAAACTTCATGAAAATTGAAAGAACTTCAGTGAAGTTCTAAGAACTCCAGGGATGTTCTAAGAACTCCAGGGATGTTCAACAAGCTTTAAAGAAGTTCGTTGGTCTTCCAGTAATGTTCAAAAAAAACTTCAAGGAAGTTCAACAAACTTCATGGAAACTCACAGAACTTTATGGAAGTTCAACGAACTAGATAGAAACTCAATGAAATGCAATGAACTCAAGGGATGTTTAATGATATTTAAGAAAGTTACACGAACTTCAGGAATATTCTACGAATTTCAGCTATGTTCTATGAACCCGAGGAGTATAAACAAAAATCCATGGAAATTCAACAAACTTCATGGAAATTCAACGAAGTTCATAGAAATTCAATGAATTTTAGGCAAGTTGAACAAATTTCATTGAAATTTAAGGAACATTAACTAACTTCAGGGAGGTTCAACGATTTTAAATCTACAAATTTTAGGGATGTTCTATGGACTCCAGGGATGTTCAACAAACTTCAAAGAAGTTCGTTGAACATTCAGGAACGGTCAACAACTTTCGCGGAAATTCAAAGAACTTTAGGGAAGTTCAACGAACTGCATGAAAATTCAAGGAAATTCAATGAACTCTAGGGATGTTCAATGAACTTCAAGGATGTTCCACGAACCTCAGGAATGTTTTACGAACTTCAGGGAATTTCAATGAACTTCATAGAAATTCAATGAACTTCATTGAAATTTAATGTATTTGAGGGATGTTCATCGAACTTCAGGAAAATTAACAAACTTCAAAGAAGTTCAACGAATTTCAAAAAAGTTCAACAAACTTTGAGAAAATTCAAAAAAATTCAGGGAAAATCAAGGAATTTCAGAAAACTTCCCTTAGGTTCGTTGAACTTCCCATAAGTTCATACAATACCCATGAAATTCATTCATTGAATTTCCGAGAATATTTTTGATGTTTGTTGAACTTCCTCAAAGTTTGCTGAACTTCCCTGAAGTTCTTTGAACTTTCTGGAAGTTTATATAACATCCTTGAAGTTTATAGAATTTCTATGAAGGTCCTCCCTTAGCTCAGTCGGTAAAGGCTCAGCTAAAAAGCAACATCATGGTCTAGGAATGTTTCGTTAAGGAAAATTTCTCGAACTCCCTGGGCATAGGGTATGATTCTACTTGTCATACCATCATTCTAATGCAAAAATGGTACCTGGCATCGACGGCTCTTAATTAACAACTGGGGAAGTGCATTAAGAACACTTAATTTAGAGCAAGCAATAAGCTTGAAATGCTTAATAAGAAGAAGATGAAGTACCTAGAAAATCGCTGAAGTTCTTTGAATTCCCCTGAAGTTCGTTGAATTTCCCTGAAGTTCGTAGATCTTTCCTTAATTCCATTGAATTTTTTTGAAGTTTGTTGTTTGTACTTCTCTAAGTGTCTCAGAACTTCACTGAGCCTAGCACTGAAATATCGACGCATTGTCTACTGATTCACCCACAGCGGAATGAACTAAACCACACTTCTTTTTCGCTTCTATCAGTTGCTTGAGTTCAGATAAAGTGTGGCTCATTAATTTAATTTTTTTCTGAAATGTTTGAACAATTTCTTGCAATAGATTGTTTTAAGAATAAAAGATCACTGAATCGCTCTGATCGTGGACTGTGAACTTGATAAGACGTGTTTAAGTGTGACTGCAAAACCGAAAGCTTTATTCAATTAGAGATATATTAAAGTAGCGACGAGTAAAAAAGTTAAATTCAACACGGTTTGATTTTCTGGAAATAGCTGTGAATTTTTTTTAGTAAAACTAAGCGTTCATAGCAGTGGCGATTGGAAGCGTGCTTATTGGATCGCCGCTGTGTGAGATGAACCATTCGGTTTGAGCAGCGCACAGTGAGCTAAGATTTGAGCAGCATCTGTAGCGTGGATTGTGAAAAATTTATAAGTCCTAGGAAAAAATTGACGAGATTCATAAAAATAAGAGGAAATTGGCGTTCTGCGTTATCCATTTTGATTGTTTTCTCTTATTTAGTGAATTTCAGTACGCCATTTTGCAAGCCGTAATCGAACATTTTGTGAAGATCGGTTCTTTAGAAAATTATGACGATGGATTTCAATTGCTGAACAATAGTTTTCTTTTGTCTGTAGCCGTGTAACGGTGAGCATTTTCGGTGGAAGAAGTGAGAAAAAAAAAACGGAAGGTGAGAAGAGCTGAAGAAATTAATTAATTGAGTGAGTTGGTGTGCATAGTGGAGTCGGAAGTGTATCAAAGCTACGACAAGTGTGTATGCTGAGGTTTTATAAGTAACACGATCTCGGCATAAAGGCACAAACTGTTTGGTTGGTGGGCACAAATTTTTTGGTGGTGATCATTTCATTTAAAGTATAACGCGGAAGCTGGAAGAGACGTCAGGGCATCAAGACAATTGCAGTGTCAGTGTGTTAGCGTTAAGAACAATCATTGATAGTCAATGGTGCAACGGTCAAGTGCGTGACTGCTACAACGCAAAACGCCCGGTGAGCACCAATTTGAGGAGCACTCAGCTGTTGGAGACCAACCGTCGTTAAACGGCCAGTGGACGAGTAGCGGCGTTTTGGCTGTATTGGTATTGCATTGGAATTCCACACAATTGCAACTACTGGGCATCGGGTTAAACTCACTAAGAGGTCGTCGAACAGTAAGCAAATCATCACTCAAGTAAGTTTTTTATTGTTTTGGTTCATTTGTTTTTTTTTTAGTTTTGGTTGCTGTGAACAATTTAGTCATGTCTTCCATAATTGGGACGGTAGACCACTACATTCGGGGTTCCAGTTTTGGGGATTATATGGAACGTATGAATGTTTTATATTCTTTAAATAACATTCCGGATGGTAACAAGACAAATTTATTTATCACTTTGAGTGGTCCTGTAATATTTGATGAGGTTAAGCTAATTTTTCCGGGAGTGTCGATTGCATCTATTGATTATGATCAAATGATTCAGAAGTTAAAAGAACGTTTGGACAAGGTTAAGCCGAATATGTTGTGTAGGCACAAATTCAACGCACGCCTTCAAGGTGTTGACGAACCAGCTGAAAACTATGTATTGGCTTTAAAATTGTTGGCTAGTCAATGTGGTTTTGGTGCACACAAGGATGAAGCAATAAAAGACAGGATAGTGTTTGGTTTTCGCGATGAAGAATTGAAACACAAATTATTAATGAAGGATAACATGACACTTGAGGAAGTTGAGGAACTAGTAGTACGCACTGAGATGGCAAAACTTCGTGCAAGAGAATGCAAAGAAAGAGTTGACATAATAAGGAGTGTGAACTCAGTAAAATACCGATTCGGAAATAGAGCCGATCATGGAGATATATACAGAGATGGTGGTAGGGCCTCGCGTGCGTATGGCAACCGATACCGCAGCCGTAGTAGAAGTATGAGTAGGGAAAGGGGCAGATTGAACAATCACAATGATCGCGGTGTCTATCATGACAAAGAGTCCCGGGGTTTTCAAGAGCGTCGTAGATACGGTAATGATAATCCTCATGCTAATGTGATATGCAACTATTGTAAGAAACGGGGTCACGTAAAACGAAATTGTTTAAAGCTAAAGAAACGGAAAACTATAAATTTTATGGAAGAGCAACAGGCCGATAGTTATGATTTTAAAAGGTTGAGCATAAGAGATTCTGAAGATGAAGATATTGAGTACCCATGTATGATGATTTCAACCAATGCTAGGAGCAGCGAACCATGTCTAGTACAAACTTTCATCGGAAATGTGGTTTTTCGTATGGAGATTGACTGCGGTGTGGCAGTATCGGTAATTAGTTTGAGAACATTCAGGAAGTATTTCGTAACGGTCGTCTAGTAGTAGTAAATGGAGAGCAGTTAAATATATATGGGAAGATAGAGGTCGATGTGACTATAAACAACAATAAACATCAGGTTTCCCTTGTTATCCTAGACAGTTATGTTGATTTTGTACCCTTGCTCGGTAGAAACTGGTTGGATGTTTTTTATCCAAATTGGAGGAATGGTTTAACATATAAACAAATTGCATAACAATCAGCTGATCGACTCTGGTAATATTAAATTTATTGTAAAACAACGGTTTCAAAAAAAAAAAAAATTCCAACGGTTTCCAAAAAACTGAATGAATTTATTGAGTAATTAAGGATTAAGGTGTAGTCAGCAACTAATATACAGTCAGGTATACAGTTTGGCCAATATTGAAAAAGAAAAAAAAAGATGAAAAAAAAGGAATCGTCCAAAGCTCTGAAAGTTTTTCATTATACCTCATTTGTATAATGAATTCAAACATGTTTTATAAATTGGTATTTGTTAATACGTTCTGATCATCAGTCAAGTTTTGTTATAATGTATGTATATATATATATATATGGATACTTTGGGGGGAAGAATTGTAATATTCGACATAAAGAACAGAACCCCTTTTTGTTGTAACGCAAGCTCGTACTGCTTCGGCTCGAAGAGCAAAACTCGATGTCGTTTGAATAATAGAAATGTGAATAAAAGATCACAGAGTTGCTTTGATCGTGGACTGTGAACTTGGTAAGACGTGTTTAAGTGTGACTGCAAAACCGAAAGCTTTATCCAAATAAAGATATACTAAAGTTGGGAAGCTATTGCCAATTTCAAAACATTATAATTCAAACACTGTACGCAATAAAACATAATGAGTAATAAATCCATAGTAAAGTAGTATGACATGTCCCTGGTCATCCAAACTATCCTTAAGATCTGTACATTTGACCTACAGTTATAACAGAAGCTTTTAGGGCTATGCAAAGCTACAATGAGTTTTGGATTATGCTCTCTATAATTTGTTTATAGATTTTTCAATTTTTGATTTTTTTTTATATATCTGTATGACATGTCTATGATACTTTACCATCTTCAATGTTACTAAATACACTATTCTCTCGGAAATGTTCAAAAAAATATTAATACATGTTCACAAGATGGGATTTGTGTTCAACACAACTCAAAGCCTGCTTACAAGATAGTTGAAAAATTCAATCTAATTGAAATTGATTATTGATCACTATTCAAGTAGAAATAATTGTTCCAACCCCTCACTACGAGCATTGACACGGCAAACAAAATTTCAATTTAACTGAATTTTCAATACAAACGAATCTCACTTGACCCAGTTATTCGGTGGCAACAGAATTCAACCCCAATTCCAGACCCATCTGTTGACACTGCCCATATTGCAGGGCCATAAAACTGCCAAATCGAACACGGGGTGAGTAGCCACAAAGCCACATCAGCCGAAGTCAGCTCGGAGTGCCCGCAGTCCCATCATGAATAAATGAGTACTTGAGCGAGAGACAGGTCAATATTTATATGTAGGATTTATTCTTCCGCCTGTCCAATGTAGCCCACGTCCCACTTCCAGTTGAGACAGTGTGTTGTGAACCTCGACGAAACGATGACTGAACGAGTTAGGGAAAAACAAGGAAATCGCATAATTTATGTCCACTATCAAGCCGACGTTGCCATCGTCCGTCATCAGGCTCCTAATGGCCTTCTTTTTTTTTCCTGCCAGCCAGTCTGCTTCGGAATGTTGAAATAAGGCTCCCTCAGGATAAAGAAGAGAAAAAAAAGTGTTATCGGAAGGAAAGTAGTGCAGCTCTAAGACGACAACCGAGCGACATGATTTGTACTATTACACCACCCACTCACGTCCCTACGCATTATCTGGGATTGTCACGTACGCAATGTGAACACGCACCACATGCAGAGAGAATATGTCAAAATTCAATAAAAAGATTAAGATTAATCATGACGATAATGTAGCTGCGACATAAATAATAACGCTCTTCACCACCGTCGGCCTACGGCGCATTCCTCGGTTTAGGTAGCCCACAAAGGACCCACCGAGCGGGTTCATATTTATATTTGCAGGACTATGCCTAGGATGATGCCGAGAAAGCACACGCACTCCACAGCTGCAAAATGAAGGAACGGCTATCAAGTGGAGGAACACGTATCCACGTGCATGATAAACTACCACCACCGCCGGATGAACGAAGTAAACGATACGAGCCGTTGGTGGAGTGGGAGGAGGAGAGGGTTCCTACATGGAAAGGATTTTATTTAGGGATAAGCCTGATGAAAGAAAACGTATGGGTATCGGAGTTTATCCGATTTTAAGCTTTTGTGGGATGACAACCGAAACGGAACGAACAAGGCCGAAAATAGCATTGGGTTTTAACTCAGCCTGATCAAACAGTGATCTTCAGTAAACTTTCACAAAATTTTTGAACACTGCACACTAATTCAGTTTTTCATTATTCATTTTTTTTTTAAGTTAAGCTTGAATTGTTGAGCAAACACTTTATAGGAAGTTTGACTCAAATTTGTAGATTACATAAACTACAGAAATCCCCAATTTATTAATTAATCTTTCCTTTTTACCTTTCGTGTGAGTACTCAAAAGTAAATGGGATGGAAGAAATCTGTTTTCATCAATCCTTTAAGTAACTATCGAAATCTTTATTGCGCCCTAGTACCGCACTTGTTGCAACTTAGTCAAAGTATCTGCAATGTGACACAATAAAGTCACAATCAAGTGCTGCCACCAATAACGACAGATTTGTGTTGCTTGGTCGCACGCTATAAAATCAAGCAATCCATTTCCGAATGTCTGGATAATCACGGATAGTTACTTCTGATACAATAAATATTATCGATATCATTTGTATATGGATATTGCAGCTCATTTTTAGGTCTAGATATTTAAAACTGCCCAACTAGGTTTGCAGTTGGTATTTTTTACCAAAAGGTTGTGTGTTATATTTATAATCAGATAGATCTCACCAAAAGCCACGTTCATACTAACACTAGCTTTTTCAGCCGAAATCTTGAACATTTTAATGTGGATTTGTAATTAATGTCATTCACTCTCGTTGAAATGAATGCAATTTTAGCCGCCCGTTCTATATGAAAACAGCATGATGAAAACGTAGCTGAGTGCTTCTAAATTATGTGCAAGGCTAGCACGCTTGTATGCGCGGCTGCTTTGTTCTTTGTTTCTGATGATTTTGCAAATGCCTGTTTTCATTATTGCACTGGTTTCAGTTGGACTGGGTTCAATCCCAGTCGAGGTCGGTGGTTTTTCAAAGGCGAACAAATTTTGACACGTCTTCCTTCGAAAGGGAATTAAAGCCGTTGGTCCCGGCTCATGTGTTGATGGGTGCGACATGTAGGGTCCAGGTGGCGGGTTCGTCTTCCTGGTGCCAGTGGTTGTCACAACGTTGTGAAGAAATAGACCGACGGAAAATAAACGAATTAAAAAAGAAAATCCATTGCACTAGTCGACTTTTCGTTCTAAACAATTATCTCAATCTACACTATTAGCGTTTGTATTGACATTTGCACACCTCGTGGACAGGGGGATTTCGTATTTAAACTTAAATCTAATCTTTAGAAGACAAGAGGGAACCCACGCAGCCTTCAGTAGATATAAAAAGAAAAGGGAAATGAATAGTTGGAGAGAATAGGTAAATAGGAGGCTCTGTTTGCAGTACAGAACAATAATTTATTGAAACATAATCATTGAGAACATCTTATTTAAGAAGGTTTAGTGATGTTCCATTTCTCTTCAATATTCTCAGCAATAGTTATAACTTTTGTCGTAGCCGTATATAAGTTATGGTTATAGCACCATTTCTCGCTCTCTGAAAAAAAGACTCTTGAGGTAGATAGAGTTGGTAAGGAACAAAAATAATCGATAATGTTAGGTAACGATAGATGCGCAATTAATGGTAATACACTCAGTAGCAAAAAAAAAGCCGGGCAAAAAACTCCATGTTCAACCTCCTGTAAATTTGTCAATTATCCTTGTTTTTTGCTGAAAATTTCAGAACATTATACAAAATGTATAGATTTTATGTGGTCAAAATTTCATGTTGATATAATTTATAAATTTGAAGTTATCATAACATATGTGAAAAAAGTCATTTTTGGACATACCAATTTCAAAAACTCGTATTTTTGTGAAAAATTTAGGTAGCATATTACAAATTTCTCCAGGCTTTTTTTTTGCACCGATATTTCAGCAAGTTCAGCATCGGGTGAAAAAGGGAAATGCTCATGTTGGTACGTCAACTTTGACGCCTGCTGTAGTCCAAACCACTTGATGGAAACAGTTCAAATTTTGTCCACATTATTTTCTGTACTTTTATAAGCTATGGAGAAATTTTCAATATGCTACCTAAATTTTTCACAGAAATACGGGTTTTTGAAATTGGTATATCCAAAAATGACTTTGATCACATATTTTATGATAACTCCAAATTCATAAATTCTATCAACATGAAATTTTGGTCACATAAGGTCTATACATTTTGTATAATGTTGTGAAATTTTTAGCCAAAAATATGGATAATTGCCAAATTTACAGGAGGTTGAACAACGGGGTTTTTAGAAGCAAAATTTTGCTCGGCTTTTTTTTTGCTACTGAGTGTATTTCTCATCATTTCAGGAAACACTTTTGAGCGTGATGAAACTCAGAACAAAGCATGCGCATGAAACTTCATCCCATTGGTTGCTCAAGCGACGCAGTATTAACAAGAGTTCACGCATGATATAAATAAAACCTGCTTGCACTCGTTGAAGCATTCTTGTGACGGATTTCGAAAACAGCGGACGTATCATAGGTGATAGTAGACGAACCAGCAGCAACATTTGTGACAGCAGGAAGGAGCTCGTGTCCCCGTGACTGAGGCTGGAAACCTCGGTCCGGTTACGACAACTGTGAATATATTTTTCCACTGAGATATGATTACAAACTCTTGTCCTAGCAGTTAAGGTGACCAGAACCAAATGAAAAGCTTAAAATGATCACTTGAAGATGCGATGGTGGATCATTAGTCTGATGTTCTCAAATGAAGTTTGTAGTAAAATGTCTCTTGTCTTTTATAATTAAAAAGTGATAAAATTGAGTCAATGAGTGGAAACTCATCGGGAATGACTCTCATAGGCATCTGCCGAACCATTCTGAATG
>JASCZW010019746.1:0-13278 GCA_034211315.2 Aedes japonicus | reverse complement strand
TAATTGCCACAACATCTCAATACCGCCAGTTTATCCGTATTTTGTCCCACGACGCCAATTGGTCACTGAAACAATAGCTACAGCTATGACCTTTGCAGTCCGCAACAAATCATCATACACGGACTCGCACCACCGAAAAACAAATAACAGGAACAATAGACAACATCGCTACGCCTGTCAGCAATACCTACACTAAGATGATACGATACATATGGTAAACACTGTATCGTTTTTCAGCCCATCACGTATACAAATACAGGGGATGATCAAAAAGGAGAAGACTAGCAAAATTTTGTCCAGATTCAAAGTGATACAGTTCGGTGAATAATTAACCGATTTTGATGAAACTAGAAGCGTTCGACGGGGAATTTATTCTAGTTTCAGCATGTTTAATCAAAATTTGATTTGACTTCCGGGCACCGGAGATAGCACGGATACTTTGAGGTTATGTCAAATGTGCTAATTTTCTGCAGCTCGTTATTTTTTATGTTACTTGAAAATCGGAAATATTATATTTTTCTCAGAAACAAGAATTCATAACAAGTCTGTCAGTGGTTAAAGATCGTAAATCGGCTCATAAACAACCGAGATATGGCTATTTCCGTAAAATGTAGTTTTTTACCCAATTGCCTGACACTTCTTATGTTGAAAAACTCCTTTTTAATTTATCTGTAACTCTGCGTACCCTTAACCAAATTAGATGCAACTTTTTCCATACGATCACAAATTTATCCTAGTTTTTGGAAGAGTAGCGGACATTTCGTTATTTTCCGTAGTTCCGGATTCATTATCGGGAATCGTGAAGGAAGTACCCTACCAGTGTAATGGCCAGAGTTAGAACTGTATCAAACCTGGCTTGCGACATATCAAACTTCATGATTTTACAAACCAATACCACTGGTAGTCAACCTGAGAGTATTCTTTCACATTGGCCACACCTGGTGACGTTCCGGATTCCGGGTTCCCCCAGGGAAGTGGCCAGATTTCGAATGATGTTAAACCCTGGCTTGCGACACATCAAACTTCATGATTTTACAAAACAATACCGCTGGTGGTCAACCTGAGAGTATTCGTTCACATTAGCCACACCTGGTGACGTTGCGGATTCCGGGTTCCCTCAGGAAGTAGCCAGATTTCGAATGATGTCAAACCCTGGCTTGACGACACATCAAACTTCATGATTTTACAAAACAATACCGCTGGTGGTCAACCTGAGAGTATTCGGTCACGTTGGCCACACCTGGTGACGTTGCGGATTCCGGGTTCCCCCGGGGAATCGGCGAGATATAGAACGATTCCAAACTATGGATTGCGACACATCAAACTTCATGATTTTACAAATCAAGATTACTGGTGCTCAACCTGAGAGTTTTCGGTCACATTGGTCAGACCTGGTGACGCTCCGGGATCCGGGTTCCCCCAGGGAAGTGGCTGGATTTAGAACGATGTCCAACCTGGCTAGCAACACATCAAACTTCATGATTTTACAAACCAATACCACTGGTGGCGAATCTGAGTTTTCTATTGTGGGCATCAGGATTCAATGGCAAATTATTCAAACATAGTTTCGAAAATATATAAAAGTTCGGATATGCTAACAATAATTCAGTTATTTTGATTAGATAGATCGTTTCAAAGGAAAATCGCGTTTAATAAGGCGTGGGTCCACCATTCGCATTCAAAACGGCTAGGATACGCCTAGGGATGGAATCGTACAATTTTCGGATTGTTTCGATAGGTATTTTATACCACTCATCGATCAAAACCTTCTCTAACGCTTTTAGAGACGATGGTGGTGGAAATACACTTCTCACGCGTGCTTCTAATGTAGACCAAAGTGGCTCGATAATGTTGAGGTCTGGTGACTGTGCTGGCCAATCAAGGTGATGAAAGTCTGTGTCATGCTCTTCGTACCACGCCTTTATGATTTGAGCAGTGTGGATTGGAGCGTTGTCATCTTGGAAGATTCCTCTGCCATCAGGAAAGATGGTCTTCATCATTGGCAGCACCTGTTGGGCAATTGTGTTATTTTAAGTATATTGTGAAGGTTTTCTAAAAAATACCTGGTCATCCAATATTTCTTGATAATCTTTGGCCTTTATTTTTCCCTTCATAGCAACTAAAGGCCCAAGAGAATGCCACGATATTGCACCCCATACCATAACTGACCCCCCGCCATGTTTAACGGTTGGCAGAAGGCAGCCAGGGTTGTAGGCTTCTCCAGGAGTACGCCATACGTACACTCGACCTGTAGTTGGAAACAAGGTAAACGATGATTCGTCCGACCACACAACTTGGTTCCATTGATCTGGCGTCCATTCCTTATGATCCTTGCACCAGCGCTTCCTGTTTACCACGTTTCGCGGTTTTATTAGCGGTTTAGAAATGGCCGCACGAGCGTAAAGATTCATGTCGTGCAGCTCACTTCGGACAGTTGATGTAGAAACTGGTTCTTGAAGCGCATTGTTCAAAGCAGCAGTTGCTTTAACAGCACTAATGCGTCTGTCTGCTTTGACTATGCGCTTCAACGAACGTTGCTGCCGGTCATCCATCTTCTATTTCCGTCCACAGCTACTTTTATCAGGCGATTTTTTGACGTAGTACTACGTCTTTGTTTTCTATACTGGGGTACAGTTTAAAAAATTATCTATTGCGACCGTCACAAAATGTGGTCAGGTTTTGAGCGTTAATATCTCAGTCGTTCCTCCGTACATTTTCTAAATGTTTGCACCAATCGATCGGAAATATTTCTACGCGTCGATTCCAATAATGAAAACTAATGATTTTTAACACTAAACTATTAAAAATAACGCAAATTTAAGGTAATGTCTTATAATGTCGATTTTTCAGAGTATATTTACCAAACACACTGTACTTCCTAGCACAGATTTCATATTTAAGTAAGGAACGTCTTCTAGGCAGCCACGAAGGTTATAGAAGGGGTACACCTTCACATTTTGCATTAGTATTTCGGCAGTCGTGGAGCTGTGCAGTGGCGTAGAAACGCAGTCGGCGGCAGCCAGAGCATTGGCAAGCAGTCGTTGCTCTGAGAAGCGTTGGTGCAGTTTGCTGTTGGTGACGATGCTCCCGTCAACTTCACTGTCAACCTGGCCATCTACAGATGGCCAACCACAACTGACGAGGAGCTGAACGAAGAAAGAAAGCCCAAGTGGAATCGCAAACTATTTCTCCCCGTCAACTAAATCTGTCCTTTTCAGGACGACCAAATCAGTTTACTAACTAAAGAGTTTGGTTGAATTTTTCTATTGTGCTCTTTTAATTCAATTACCGCGTCACGGCTGAACATGGCATTCATTAAACATCGCGTCCCCGATTATATCACAAAGCACGTTGAACAACTAATGAACGAAAGTCTAGAAGGGATAATTCGAGCCAAACTGCAACACATCAGAGATCGATCATGTGGTGGAGTTCGCCATTGTTCCTAGTTATGCATACCGGATTAGTTGCTGGCGGTGGAAAGCAAATTAGGCATATTACTGTTGAGAAAATCATCCGTTTAGCGTGCACTAATTAGAACTAATTATTGTGCCACATTGACTAAAGTTCGTCCCCTTTGATACAATTTGTATCACATTGCCTTCGTTGGTACCACCTTCTTTTGTGCAATAGCATCCAACGCCATAACATACCAGCTCTTAGAAAATTTTTGATTCAGTCTTACAACAGTCGTGGAGCTGTGCAGGTGGCAGTTGCAACGAAGTTAGCGGCAGCAAGCACCCTGGAGGTTTCACTGGCAAGCAGTCGTTGCCCACACTCCCGCTTCACTTTACTCAATTTTTGAGTACAATTGTATGCTATCTCTTTTTCTCTCACGGATATGTTACTCAATTTTCGTTTAAAAGTGGATCAACTCAATTTTTGATTAGATCCACTTTTTACGAAAATTGAGTAACATTTCCGTGAGAAAAAAAGAGATAGCATACATTTGTACTCAAAAACTGAGTTAAGTGAAGCGGGACTGAATAGAGGCGTTGGTACAGTTGGCTGTTGGTGCCGATGCACGTGTCAACCTCGCTAAGAGAGACATGGTTTCTGAAGCCTACGAGTTGGCGGAAAAAAGCAGCCCGTGACGAGACAAACAACCCTAGGGGAATCGTAAACTATTTCTTCCTCGTCAATCAAATCCGTCCTTTTCAGGACGACCAAATCAGTTTATCAACTAAAGAGTTTGTTTGGTTGAAATTTTCTTTTGTCTGTTAGAAAATTCAATCATTCGATAGAAATCAAATAATTTTGAGAATGTCCAACTAAAATGTCGCAGCATAAATATGGCTGCAAAGTATGTGGTTCAACAATCATATAAAATACAACTAGGGCCGTATCATTATTAAACCCAAACGGTTCTTTTCAGGGCCACCAAAAGCTATCTAAAGAGTTAACAATAGAATTTCTTACATATTTACTTCCCAATTCAATTAGCACTATTTCGACCTAGACTTCTGTCGGCAATAATAAACTTTGAATTTCCAAACAGACCACAACCATCTACAAAGCAATAAGGATAATGATTTCCAGGTAGTCCAAACAGTTCCAGTAGCAAGGTTCAGAAGAAGAAAACAAATCCACCGGGTGCTGAAGCATTTTAACCCGATTCTGTCGTTTCCTCCAAAGCGATAAGCATTATGAACAGCTTCGTAATTGACATTTTCGATCGGATTGAAAGCGTAGCAGCCCGGCTGACTTAAATCAGTTGGCGGATGGCCCTGACGTCTCTGGAAATTGAAACTGCCTTTCAATCATGCTGCCGGGAGAGCTAGCCTGACACGACGTTTCACGAGGTAAATCAGTTTCATGACGAAATGAGGTGGTGGCAGTAGCTGTTCCCTTGAACCCAAAATGGCCCTTTTCAGGGCCATAAAAACAACTGGAAAAGAAAGTTGACATGTCTTTGGGAGTGCTGGGGCTGGGTTTCGGGTTGGTCGATTGCGAAAAATATCTTTCGTGTGCTGAAGCCGTAATGTTTTTGACATTTGCACTTTTAACAGTGTTGTACACACATAGGCCTTGTAGAAACCATATGCAATTGGAGTTGAATTAAACTAGCCTCTTGAGTAAAAGTTTCCCAAATGAACAAAACTCATTCGCACTGCAAGTTATATTATTTGATGATGTCATACATATTATTTCCAGTGAAAGCAAGATGTATGAATTTAGAAACCAAGACAGGCTATATCAGATAATAAAGGATGTTGTGCGAACGTTTAGTGTATGAGAATTCTATTTGGAAGGAAACCAATTTCGGCCACTCTTTAAACAACCAAGCGATCTAGAAGACACATTGCTTCGTAGTTCAACGTCAACTTTGCGTACAACCCCATTGGGCTATCCCTTCAAGTTTTTCCATGTTTTTTATATTCCGACATTATCTGGCATCCTGGCATCCCTAGCAACACCAACCAGTTTGCATGTTTCAGCGATCGAAGCACCGGCTTCTATAACCGACTATACGGCCCCGTTGAAATTCCGTAGCTCTAATGGCATTTCGAACTGCACACTTCAGCACTTAACCTTGATTTGTCCCATGCGCAAGCACTCAATCCTGTCACCTTTTGTCTTCTTCTATGCAAATATGTACACGGATAAAAATAATACCCAATTTGAGTTCTATTCCGCCAGGTCGATGGTTCCGTACGCCAAATTATTTTCGAGTTATTTTTATCAATTAATTTTGAGTTATTTTTAGTTCAGGTATTGTTTTGTAATATCATGAAGTTTGATGTGTCGCAATCCATAGTTTGGAATCGTTCTATATATCGCCAATTCCCCGGGGGAACCCGGAATCCGCAACGTCACCAGGTGTGGCCAATGTGACCGAATACTCTCAGGTTGACCACCAGCGGTATTGTTTTGTAAAATCATGAAGTTTGATGTGTCGCAAGCCAGGGTTTGACATCATTCGAAATCTGGCCACTTCCTGGGGAACCCGGAATCGGAACGTCACCAGGTGTGGCCAATGTGAAAGAATACTCTCAGGTTGACTACCAGTGGTATTGGTTTGTAAAATCATGAAGTTTGATATGTCGCAAGCCAGGTTTGATACAGTTCTAACTCTGGCCATTACACTGGTAGGGTACTTCCTTCACGATTCCCGATAATGAATCCGGAACTACGGAAAATAACGAAATGTTCGCTACTCTTCCAAAAACTAGGATAAATTTGTGATCGTATGGAAAAAGTTGCATCTAATTTGGTTAAGGGTACGCAGAGTTACAGATAAATTAAAAAGGAGTTTTTCAACATAAGAAGTGTCAGGCAATTGGGTAAAAAACTACATTTTACGGAAATAGCCATATCTCGGTTGTTTATATGCCGATTTACGATCTTTAACCACTGACAGACTTGTTATGAATTTTTGTTTCTGAGAAAAATATAATATTTCCGATTTTCAAGTAACATAAAAAATAACGAGCTGCAGAAAATTAGCACATTTGACATAACCTCAAAGTATCCGTGACATCTCCGGTGCCCGGAAGTCAAATCAAGTTTTGATTAAACATGCTAAAACTAGAATAAATTCCCCGTCGCTTCTAGTTTCATCCAAATCGGTTAATTATTCACCGAACTGTATCACTTTGAATCTGGACAAAATTTTGCTAGTCTTCTCCTTTTTGATCATCCTGTATGTACATATATAAATTGCAGACCGATCGTAACCATACCGAAAAACTTACAAATTCAAACTCAAGGAGCTATTCTAAATCTTCACTATGAAACTTCACTGATGTTGAAATACGAATGAAAAACACGTTAGCTTGCACCCGAAGATTACTTCGATCTCCATGGGTATCTACATAGGGTAAATCGATATTGACTAGATTGAATGTTAACATAGAAGCAGCTGATAAGTGTTCTTAATCGGTATCAACAGCAATACATATAGTTCTATAAAACTTCCAAATGAAGAGTTCTTAAGAAATCTCTCCTTCGAAAATGTATCTCATCTCCTGATTTAAACAACAAACAGCACCAGCTTTTCCGAGCAACAACCCGAAAGTGGCCCCTTTAATAGAAATGGAGTGTGATAAATTAGCCAACCCGAAATAATAACATCCAAACAAATTATCGTTTTCATCTCATTTTGTATCTAGAAACATGAGATTCTATAGAAAGGAATACCTAACCCTCCGTTGAACATAAAAAACGAGATTGATTAGCTTTTATTTCTATCTAAAATTAGCAACCTTTTAGAATAAATTAGTCCGTTTTTTCAATGCCCTTCGCCGTAGTTCATCTTTCGATTCGACCGTTAAACATCGGATTTGTTGGGCAACAGCAGGTTGCTCGCCCCCTTCCAATAACTTCTTCGAACCGGCTAGCGAATTTTCCCATCCAATCAACAGCGCGAGAATGCTCAATAGACTATCCCTGTCCGGGCCGAATTAAACAATTTATGCGGAAATGATGCGTAAATTCAGTCGAAAACAAGGCAACACAAAAAAAAAGGATCAAAAAATTAGACCATAATCTTGTGTTCGTTAGGAAGCACGTCAATGGTAACTCTGTTGAGTATTTGCTCCAGCTGGGTATGACAATCACGATGACGACAACGATGATGGACGGAAACGGTACGGTCGGATTGAGACGTGGGATGTTGGTGGCACAGCTTGTTGGCAATTGTAGTACAAATTCGGAGATAAGGAATAACAGAGCAAACTAGTAGACAGCTTTAAAAATAAACTTTGCCCTTTCAATGCCGAGTTCCTAGAAAATACCAATCGGTTCCTCACACAAAATTATCAAGATGGAACGTTTCTTCTAATAGCTAATAGCTCACGTGAAGGTGTCAAAAGCATGAAGCATTTGTTGACACAGAAAGAACATTCGTTCATTGTACGAACACAATACAAAGAGCAACACATAGGGTATGTGTCCCTTAACTCATCGTATTATGCAACCATCGATTACGTTTTTACCCTCCTTCTTTACATCAATAGAAGGGTATTAAGATCGCTTGAAAACTCGACTTTTATCCGAGGACCTCACAGGGCCGAGTGTCATATACCATTCGACTCAGCTCGACGAACTGAGCACATGTCTGTGTGCAGCGTGTGTGTGTGTGTGTGTGTGTGTGTGTGTGTATGTGTGTGTGTGTATGTGTGTGTGCGTTACAAATAATGTCACATCGGTTTCTCAGCCATCTGTGAACCGATTTCAGTTCTGTTGACGGCAAATGGAAGCTACAACATTCCCATAGAACGCTATTGATTTTTTTTTCATTCGGACATTTCGTTACGAAGATATGAACGAAACAGTACTTGAAGGCCTATTATAATAGTAATCAAACAGTTTAGTCTCCGATTACATACTGAGCTATTTGTGTACCGATTTTAGTTTTGTTGGTGTCAAATCAAAGCTATGATATTTCCAAATAACTGGTCAAAATTTCATTATGATTGGATAATTCTTCATGGAGATATGACCAAAACAATACCTGAGAGCACATAATTGTGAGATGACAATATACTCGTTGCAGTGCAAAACCGAACAAGACCAATCACACCAATCGATGCCGCTTGCATTCTATTGTGTCGTATCTGGAGCGTTGTATAGCACATACAGCGGACTAGCCACACTATGCTACTGTATAGAATTAGAGCAGCATCGATTGGCTCGAGTGGCTGGTTTTCAACTGCAACGAGTATATTCGAAAATTACACAAAGTCTCCATTTACTATTTTCAACGAATATGTACTTATTTAAGCATCTTGAATCCATATCGATAATCAAAATTGAAGCTCAGGATTGAAGCTTTGTTAACGCCAAATTAAAGTTATAAAATTTCCAAATAAGTGTTCAAAATTTCATTATGTTAATCTCTCCTTTTTACCCTTC
The DNA here is from genome assembly GCA_034211315.2 of Aedes japonicus. NCBI lineage: Eukaryota > Metazoa > Arthropoda > Insecta > Diptera > Culicidae > Aedes > Aedes japonicus. Next base: position 4,422 of record JASCZW010019746.1, on the reverse strand, counting down.
TTACATCAATAGAAGGGTATTAAGATCGCTTGAAAACTCGACTTTTTATCCGAGGATCCACAGGGCCGAGTGTCATATACCATTCGACTCAGCTCGACGAACTGAGCACATGTCTGTGTGTATGTATGTGTGTGTGTGTGTGTGTGTGTGTATGTGTGTGTGTATGTGTGTGTGTGTGCGTGTGCGTTACAAATAATGTCACATCGGTTTCTCAGCCATCTGTGAACCGATTTCAGTTCTGTTGACGGCAAATGGAAGCTACAACATTCCCATAGAACGCTATTGATTTTTTTTCATTCGGACATTTCGTTACGAAGATATGAACGAAACAGTACTTGAAGGCCTATTATAATAGTAATCAAACAGTTTAGTCTCCGATTACATACTGAGCTATTTGTGTACCGATTTTAGTTTTGTTGGTGTCAAATCAAAGCTATGATATTTCCAAATAACTGGTCAAAATTTCATTATGATTGGATAATTCTTCATGGAGATATGACCAAAACAATACCTGAGAGCACATAATTGTGAGATGACAATATACTCGTTGCAGTGCAAAACCGAACAAGACCAATCACACCAATCGATGCCGCTTGCATTCTATTGTGTCGTATCTGGAGCGTTGTATAGCACATACAGCGGACTAGCCACACTATGCTACTGTATAGAATTAGAGCAGCATCGATTGGCTCGAGTGGCTGGTTTTCAACTGCAACGAGTATATCTCGAAAATTACACAAAGTCTCCATTTACTATTTTCAACGAATATGTACTTATTTAAGCATCTTGAATCCATATCGATAATCAAAATTGAAGCTCAGGATTGAAGCTTTGTTAACGCCAAATTAAAGTTATAAAATTTCCAAATAAGTGTTCAAAATTTCATTATGTTAACTTCCTTTTTTTTTTACTTTAAGTTTGATTTTTAATTATTTATAGCATTAACAAAAACTGATTTTTGAACACTGTTAGTGTCATATTTCACTATTCATTATGTTTTATTAATTGAATATATGAAAAATTGAATATCTTCGTAACTTCCGTCTTTTTACCCTTCTTACATCAATAGAAGGGTATTAAGATCGCTTGAAAACTCGACTTTTTATCCGAGGCCCACAGGGCCGAGTGTCATATACCATTCGACTCAGCTCGACGAACTGAGCACATGTCTGTGTGTATGTATGTGTGTGTGTGTGTGTGTGTATGTGTGTGTGTGTATGTGTGTGTGTGTGGTGTGACGAAATAATGTCACATCGGTTTCTCAGCCATCTGTGAACCGATTTCAGTTCTGTTGACGGCAAATGGAAGCTACAACATTCCCATAGAACGCTATTGATTTTTTTTCATTCGGACATTTCGTTACGAAGATATGAACGAAACAGTACTTGAAGGCCTATTATAATAGTAATCAAACAGTTTAGTCTCCGATTACATACTGAGCTATTTGTGTACCGATTTTAGTTTTGTTGGTGTCAAATCAAAGCTATGATATTTCCAAATAACTGGTCAAAATTTCATTATGATTGGATAATTCTTCATGGAGATATGACCAAAACAATACCTGAGAGCACATAATTGTGAGATGACAATATACTCGTTGCAGTGCAAACCGAACAAGACCAATCACACCAATCGATGCCGCTTGCATTCTATTGTGTCGCATCTGGAGCGTTGTATAGCACATACAGCGGACTAGCCACACTATGCTACTGTATAGAATTAGAGCAGCATCGATTGGCTCGAGTGGTCTGGTTTTCAACTGCAACGAGTATATTCGAAAATTACACAAAGTCTCCATTTACTATTTTCAACGAATATGTACTTATTAAGCATCTTGAATCCATATCGATAATCAAAATTGACGCTTAGGATTGTCTAATAATTCATGCTATGGACTGATTATATGAAATTTCTAATATTTATGTAATTTTCCCTTTTATATAACTAACAAACACAGGTCATTAAAGACTATTAATGGAAATATTTTAATTTTTGTTCAATCCTGAACAATACGTTCAGGATTGACAAAAAGTTCATTTTATCAACTGAATGTATGGCGTATTGAATATTTCTGAATCTTCTTGGAATTTCTGATGAAAATATGTATCCAGTACAATATTGCCCACATTTGAGTTTGTAATTCTGGTGAAATGTAAGAAGGGTTCAGTCTCACCATCGGTGGATTAATGCGGGTTTTTATTATAACTCTTACAGTTTTTATGCTGTTAGCGAGATTCAACTAGTTAGACACTTGCTGAGATAAGTTTGATAAGACATTTGGTAGTATGTATCACGAAAAGTTACACAACTCTTTTTATAAAGTCAGAAACATTCGAGGGATATGGATTTAATGTCGGTCTATAGGCACCAAATTGGGTCTCATCATGGATGCAAGTTCGTCCCATTCGATGGATTTATTACTAAATGCAGTCTTTGTACGGTCTTTTCTTCAATTTCAGAAATTAAGGCATTGTCAGCTGTGTCCGCTTTACTTAATACAAAATTCCACAGAACAAACTAAAATAAAACTGCTCCCCGAGCATGAGCATGAGCAAGAGCATGAGCATAGCTAGATCACCCGTGGTTTGCTACTTCGTTATTGGTCGAGACCAACTGAAATTGCACAGAGAACCAAACAGAATGTCACCTGGGAGTAGTGGAATCATTCTCAATGTGCAATTCTGGGGCGGTCTCCAGTTTTTGGATCAATACCGACGCTGGCTACGCCCGTGTGAGATCAATTAGGGAAGCGAAGGAATGTTGGTTGGACACTTGTTGCTGCAAGAGGCCGTATATACCACTGCACTCCCCACAAGTATCTTCAGGGCAGGAAGGAAGTTTGTTAGAGGGAAAGGGTTTGTTCGTAGGTCCATCTTGGCAAATGGTGATTATAAGTCCGTTTTTTAATTGTTTAGTCGGCAGCTGATTTACTCTCCTATCAGCCGGCTGACTCAGAGATGTGGGAATGAACTTATTTAGGTTTTAATGCTGATTTAAACCAACGGTAACGATGCTGTGGGGACACGCGTGTGGTTTGTTTCAAATGTAAAACACATATATTAGTTCACTTTGTTTGCGCTGTCTGTGGAATGCCCGCTGCATGCAAGCAGAAAACAATTATATGATCCAGAAAACAATTTTTTGTTATAAGTTACATTGTCCAATTGTGACACTATCTCCTCTTGCATTCGAATCCCGGAACTACACTTTATTTCATTACTCTGAAACAAGGTTGCGGCTTATCACCCTTGACCCATCCACATTCATTTGCCGATAGCTCCTCTCAGAAGCCCAATTCTAAAATACGATGCATGACGAACCTATGGTGCTTGAGCAGACCCACAACTCTGCCCAACAATACGTAGCTCCATCTCCCATATCTGAGGAATAAGAGCGTATATTCGCAGTGATCCCCGCGATGATATTCGCGGTGAAGATCACGCGATTATCATCGCGAAGATCACCGCGAATACACGCCCTCATGTCGAAGATACAGGAGTTAGAGAAATGTACTGCTAGACAAAGTTGCAGGTCCACTCATGCACCACAAGTCCATCATACATCGTATTATCAAATCGACCCTCTGAAAGGAGACATCGGCAAATGAACATGCCTGAGTCAAAAATGATAAGCCGCAACCCTGCTCTGAAACACAATTGATGATCGCACGCGGAGCTTTGAAGCGCATTGTATACACAGAGCACGCGCGCTTAAGCAAATCAGATATCAACGAAAGCTACGGCTAGGATTACCTTCCCGCGGAAGCCACCATTTGAACCATATTTTTATTCTTGTGAGTCTTTATCGCGTGCTTTACCACTTTTTGTATGTCTTAATGCGAAGCATCACACCAGCCGATGCCACCGGGCAATAATAAATGTACAATCAACCGCGCCGCCAGGAAACTCGGCCGAACTGGAGCAGAGTCGGAGCGTCCGCGGGCAGAAGTCGTACGACGGATTTGGCAAACCGATCTCACAAACCCGTCGCAACAACCTGTCCACAGACGCCCCGACCCCCACGTCAACCCCTCAAACCACGCTCCATGTATATGTTTTAAAAAACTCTTTTTGTAGTATACCAAACGGTCAAGACATTTTTTTGCAATTAATGGAATTTTCCACTGCACAATATCCGCTACTGGAGGTAAAACCGACCCTGGTATAAAAAACTTAGCTGTATTCCAATCAGTTCCGTATCCGATCAAAAAGCCCGACCAGTCCACCAGCAACGAGCAAAACCCATCGCCACCAGCTGAATACTGCACGGGTAGTGTTAAATCCACACACTTTCTCCATAATTATTAGTTGAACAAAATCACAGCACATTTTAAAACACGAAATCACCATTAATTAAATCCATCTAATTAATTTCAAAATGCTAGATAAAACTGTAAAATGACAGCTAGAGAAAAATCACACG